>JAWZYV010001464.1:0-17701 GCA_038373885.1 Cheiracanthium punctorium | reverse complement strand
AAAAAACAAAAAAAAACAAAAAAAAAAAAAACACAGCTGAAATTTGGTAGTTCAAGCAATATGTTCAATTTTATCGGTAAGGTTCTCTTAGACAAGCTCAATCATGGTATAGCTAAAAATATCGGCTAACACCTCAATTCATCTTTCAGAGGTATTATTAAGAGGTGGATGAAGAGAACATTTGCGACTCCACATTGATATACGATTCTGATTGTTCTTCGAGAGAGAGAGTGCGTGGGTATGTGTGTGTGTAAATATGTATGTAAAGTTTTAATAAACACATATAATAACACACAATAAGTTATTTATTCACACAAACAGCATGTTTTTGGAACAATATAAAATTTAAATATTTTTTTTCAAACTTTCGTCCAAAGTGCAAACTTTTGATTGGTAATATTTAAATTGTTGTATTAGATTACAGTGAAATATTTTAAAATCATAAATATTGTTACTTATCAATACAAATACATACTTAAACTATCACAAAACGAAGGTTTGATCAGAGGACCATCTTTTAAACTATTGACTTTAGCATTATATTTCCAAGTACAAAAGAAGTCTTGAATAACATACTGTTAAATGCTAGCCTACATTTTATAAAGAGCCGTATATTTAAAAAAATCGAAAAAAACTTTATGTGGTTAAGTTGTACACAAAAGATCTCGAACCCTCGAAACTCCTACCCTCGAAAGGAACTTTACAAAAATTAGTGTAAATTCAATATTCGCTGAGTCCGACTTTAAGTTTGAGCATGCATCGATAGAAGCCAAGAAACATATAATAAATTTCTGCAATATAAACCAAGTACAAAGGGAGAGAAAAGGATCTCCAGCGTATTCAACTTTTACAAAAGTGCCTCCATTCCTACTGTGACTTGAAATTAGAAGGAAATTGAGATTCTCGAAGGGAAAAAATGAAGTCAAATAATCACATATCAGGGATCGATCACAGATTAAGAAAAGAAGCAATGATTACATAAATACATAATTTTTGCTAATGGTGTGGCATAGCCCTTTGCCGAATTTGTGAAACATATCTCTTAGCATTTTTATGATGAAAGGCTGAAACTTTGTACATCATCTCATTAATATATGGGACACACTTTACTAACAAGGAATTTTTTTTGTACGAGGGCAGCAAAAAAATTAAAAAATTGTATTTATACATTTTTAATATCCTGCAAATTTTAATCGATGCTATAAATTTCTGTGCCATTTTTACGTAACTGTGTAATTTATTCTATATGTATATGATCAATATTTAAGGAATAAAAGTCTAGGAATACATATATATGTATATATATATATATATATATATACTATATTCTCGCAGTATATATATATATATATATATTAGGGTGATTCATAAAATTCAAGTTTTTATTTTTTTGACTCTCAACCCATAATATCATTCTATCTACTAAAATATGAATTGGTTAATAATTTCAGAATTTTTTATTGATATTTAGGGGTCGCTACCAACTCTTCAAAGTTTAAAAATTAACTGCAATAACGCCCTTTTGGGTCTACGCGTTTCCTTCTCTTCTCTACTTCCGGCCACCCCTATATCAAGCAAGTACCAATAAATTGAGCACCTCCCACTGCAGGAGGGGGGGGGGAAGAAAAAAGAAAAAAAACATTTTATGCATATGACATTCCCCAGCTTTAGTTAGCTGGACTGATATTTACAACATAAACAATCCTGCTTCTTACCCAGAGATAAAATCATTGAAATCCAAAGTGGTTGTGTTCGCTCGTGAATGCGACTTACTTTCGTTTTTTTTTTTTTTGTAATATTATTCATATAATGGCTTCAGATGTTATAAAAACAAGAAAAAGAGATGAAATATGGTTAATCTGACACACTTGCTCAGAATTAGTGCAAACAAGATTACCCTCAGTGCAAGAAGTAATGAGTTTATTTTTTCACTATAAAAATGCAATGTAAAAATATAAATATTTCAAGGAATGGCAGAATTTAAAAAAAAATAAAGAAAATAAGGCAAAGCGTTCAGCAACAATCAAAGAAAAAGAAAACAAGTGGCAATCAAATTTAAATGTTCTGTTTGATATAGCTCACTCTAATGCTCTAAATATAATGAATATTGACGAAGATAAGCAATTTCTTTTGAAGCAAAGAAAAATGAACCGTCTTGGACGAATCAGTAAGATTGATAAACAGTATGCTAGAAAACTTGCTAAACAATTAGAAAAAGAAGTTAAGTTGGAAAAAATGAAAGAAAAAGAAAAAGAAGCAATAAATAGACTAACTGTACGATTTATTGTCATCTTCAGCTACTTCTTCTACAGAGGACAGGAGTGATAGTGACATGAGTCAAAGTCGTCCTAATTCTCCGAAGCCAGGACCTTCTTCAAGCAAAGATTTTTCGATACAAAGGAAACGAGGCCGAAAAACAATCCTAGATTCTAATTTAGCAACTAGTCTCGATGTCGCTAAATTGAGCGACCGGAAAGTGACTGTTGTTTTGACATCTACACTCAAAAGTCTAGGCTGTAATGTATCAGAATACAACGTAAGCTATTCCTCTATACGCCGCCAAAGAATGAATAATAGACTGCAGCTTGCTGAATCAATAAAATCTGATTTCCAACCCCAAACTACACTAACTGTGCACTGGGATGGAAAAATGCTCAAGGGCATGAAGTAGTAGATCGTCTACCAATCTTGGTATCTGGAAAAAGAGTGGACTAGCTCTTGGCCGTTGCTAAGCTTCCAGATGGCAAAGGAGAAACGATGGCGTCTGCTATTTTCGAGACAATTTCATCGTGGAACTTACGTGATAAAATAAGATGTATGTGCTTCGACACAACGGCATTTAATACTGGGCGAATAAACGGAGCCTGTATTCTTTTGGAACAAAAAATGCAAAAAGAATTGATTTGGCTCCCTTGTCGGCATCACATCTTAGAAATCGTACTGGAAGCTGTCGTAGTATCAGCTATTGGACCATCCAGCGATCCTGAAATTATAATTTTCAAAAAATGTAAGAGCCGTTGGACAAAAATAAATCAGGAAGACTTCAAAACTGCAATTTTTGAACCATCTACTTGGAATTGCATTCAAACTGCTGCGACCGATATAATTACTTTTGCTCAGAATCGACTACAACAATTTCAGCCTCGTGATGATTACAGGGAGCTCCTTCATTTAATCATTATCTTTTTAGGAGGGATTCCTGAAAGCGGTATCTCATTCAAAGCCCCTTCTGGAATGCATCCTGCATGTTGGATGGCGAAAGCTGTATATGCATTGAAAATGTTTCTATTTAAGCACGAGCTTAAGATCACAATTAAAGAAGCTAAGGCCATTACGGATATCTGCATATTTGTTAAACTTGTCTATGCAAAATACTGGTTTACAGCGCCAGTGGCTTATATGGCACCTGAAAATGACCTGAAGATTTTGAAGGACATAATTGAGTTCGAAAAACATGATACAGTTTTAGCCAAAGTCGCCGGGAAAAAGATGTTGGGTCATCTTTGGTATCTTTCATCTTTGGTATCTGGTTGCTCTAGCTTCTTTTGATAAGCGAATTTCTAATGAAAAAAAACGCAGAATGATTTTAGCACTGAATAACGAAAGTTCGGAAAACAGTCCTAAAAAGGCATCTTTGAGGTATGATGCAATCAAAAATCAAAATATCGAAGATTTCGTTACAACAAATACAATGAAATTTTTCAACATGACTGGTATTTCATGCGAGTTCATACAAAAAGATCCTGAGCTGTGGGAAGAAGAAGAAAACTACAGGTCAGCTAAAGAATTTGTACAAAAATGAGAGTCGTTAATGATATAGCTGAACGAAGTGTTGCTTTGATGGAAGAATACAACAAATTACATACAAACGATGAGGAGCAGAAGCAGTACTTGATGTTGTTAAGAATTATAGACAGAAAAACCACAAAAATTTATCGTTTTTGCTTCATTTCTCATATTTCAAAATTCGGTAGCGACCCCTAAATATCAATTAAAAATTTTTTAAAAAATACTGCTATGTTTTCTAGTGGAATAGACCATTTTTAGGGGTTGAGAGTTAAAAAAAAGGGAAAAAAATTTTTTGGGGTCTTTTATGAATCACCCTAATATATATATATGTAGCGTTAGGTCGCTACGGATAAGTTATGTCGTGGAACCGGTGGTAAGGGGAGGGTGTGGCATGGCTGTTGAGGTCTCCTGGTTGGCTCGGGACTCTGGCTTCCAGCCGACCCGGCCGGCCGCTGTTTGTAGTTGTAGTCCGGCCAAGTGTGGAAGAAATAAATCGAACTCCAACTGCGGTTACATAATTTTATTTTATGATTCCATACATCTTTGTTAGGCAGTTGCAGTCACACAAAAATCTGCTCCTGATCTGTTGCAGGTCCTTATAAAAGCTTTGGACGTCATGTCACATGACCTCGAACGCGTTGCAACCATTGGCAAAAAGCTAAAACTGGGCAGCGGTTTTCCCAAGGTTTGTTATGACTTTTAAGACGCCTATGTGGTTGGCTGCCGGGACCGTCTACAGAGTTACAAAGGAATTGCAAGGGACGTGTATTAATTGTAGTTTTTGAACGCGGATTTCTTTGTTCCAACTGAATTAAACTGCTTAGTTCCAGAAATATGGGATTTTCATAGGCTTTTGACTTGTAATGTTATACATACACACACACACACACACAAAACATACTGCAAATAAGACAGACCTCGCATTAAAAAGATAACAGCTAGGAGCAAGAAATATAACACCACAATTTGAAAAAATAATAATAAAAATTAATAAAAGCTGAACCAATAATAAAGTGCAATAATTATTGTGAAAATAAAATGGAACGGAAATTATAACCACTGTCACCATATATATGTATATATATATATATATATATATATATATGTTATGTATAAAAAGGTAATTTGGGTTTTACTAGTTTGGGTATTGTTCAAGCGGTACTTTCACTGTAAGTTTTGCTTTTCTGTCATACTTGCCACGCGCGCTCTGGAGCTATGTTTTAATTCTTTAGTTAATTGCTATCAGGCCGTCGATTCTGAGTTCTTTAGAGTGTACACGTGTCCCCACGCCTTTGTAATCCCGGATGCAGTTTAAAGTTAAAAGTTAAATAAATTAAAAGTTAAATAAATAAAATTAGAGTAAATTAAAATAAACAAGAAATATTCACATGAATAATAAGAAATATATGCATGCGATATATTAGGTTTATAATATTTTAAAGGGATACATCCCAGCAAACACACACCTGCTGGCGGAGTACCTTGCCAGTGCCTTTCTGCCATCTCGTACAGTGCCGGCCCGGCACTGCCAAAAGTAACCGAATCGTACCAAAAGTGGTCGCCCGAGAAGTACCTTGCGAGAAGCCCTGGAAGGCAGCGGCACTCTGCTGGCATACTGCATGTGCCGACCGTTACTCACAATAAAGGCACTGGCCCATTAAGTTTATAATGCCCAAAATGAAACGGCCGGGTGCCGGCTATTATTAAAAATAAAGGCACTGGCCTGGTATCTTAATAGGGACTGCAATATAATGGCACGGTACCGGATTAGTGCCTATTTACAGGAATGCTGCCATAACCCAGAAAACACACTACTGCCAGCAAAATATCGGCCGGGTACCCGTCGTGCTGGCAAAGTGCCGTCTACCCGGAGCAAGGTAGATTGCCATCGTCTGGAAGTCACTGGAGTGCCAGTGTCTGAAAAGTGCATATTCGCCAGTACATAACTAGTAACGTCGAACTGCTATGTGTCTATGACATGCACAGAAAAGTTAACGGCGTGGTACTGCTTAAAATGTACCGGACCAGCACTATTTGGCAGTAATGGGCCTGTATATATTTCGTAGTGTTGGCATAAAATTTCGTTATTTTAATTAAATAATATTGTTTCACATTCATACTATGTAGAAGTGTTAGGGGATATAAGTTCCGGGCACCCAAAGGCAAGGGTCACTGTTAAGAATTTTTTTTCCTTTTTTTTTGAGGGAGGGGTGTAAGGGGAGAAGTTCATATTGTGCCTTCAAATATTTTAGTACTAAAAACTAAAATAATACAAACGAGTTCAGTATGCTATAAAAATGTTTACTACAGCGACAGTTAAACCCCCACTATGTACAGAATTGGGGTACAATTCTGTACATAGTGGGGTGCAGTACGAGGTGAATTTTATTCTTAAAATTTTTATAATTTATATTAATTTTTTACAATTTTGCTAAACTTTTCCTGGAAAATATATTTGCAGACTTTTTCTACGTTAAGCTCCTGTAGTTATTTTGTTAGAAATGAGTCAGTATTTTTATGTAATAGTCAAAAAAAAAAAAAAGAATGTACGCAATGCGGTTCATTTAGGAATTATATTTATTTACTTTATTCTATATTTCGATTCCCCTTACGGGCCTCATAAGCAAGAATCCATCCGCCTCTCTCTCTGCCGAGGAATCCTAAAGATCTCGAAAGAAGGCAGCAAAAATCGAACTGTTATCTTTTTATTTGGCAGTAAATGTTTATGAAACGCGAAGTTAAATATTAGTGGTTTGGTGGGGAGGGTCTGTCGCCAAGCTATTTTCTGCGTCAGTGATATTTTGAAAATTGGCGAATTATATTCCAACGGAAATGGCAACCCTTCTCGAATGCCATTTCGTGAACTGTGAATCAGACTTCGTGCCGATTACACAGACGTGTAATCGATTACGATTACGATTAATTTTCACTTTTAGACCAGGATTACGATTACCGGAGAAAGTGTAATTCCCGATTATGGTTAGATTACGATTATCATATAAAACCCAATTTCCGATTACGATTAGATTACGATTATGTAATATATTAAGACATTCGATTATGATTACATTTGAGTCCGATTACGATTACATTACGATTACAAAACTTTTCTTTTTACCCTTCTGGCATTGATATTATAATGTCTAAATTTTGCAATTTTAACTCAAGAACAAAATAATGGGTCCATCTGCTCAGGGAGCTAAATTACAAGAATGCCATACAGCAAGAACTTCCATACTATTAGACGAACCTGGTTGATTTCCTAGGCCCACTTGTGAAAAGTTTTTTAATGCATACGAACCTCTATTTGAACATGGCATTTTCCGATTTTAACTTAAACATATGTCATTTGCAGTGTGCGTGTGGGGTGGTAGAGGGGGGGACAGGCTTGGTGGTTTAACACATCTTTGAAATGAACGCAGGTTTATCCTAATCAAGCAAAAATTAGTATACAGAAATTGATATTTGATCCCTTCTATGATTGGCGTTGCTTCCTTGCCTATGTCCTGGTTTTCTGGTTTCGAAAGAGTACTGGCAGACGCATGAAAAGTTAGCCGTGGTTCCTATTCAGCCGTGAAGGAGGAACCTCTGTCATTACGATCTTGCAACGATGTGCGCGAACATATTAAACCAAAGTTTAAGATTTTTTAATGCATTGAGTAAAATGCTAAAAACAGGGGCTCTCGACAAATGCATTGTTTTCTCCACAATAACCATTAGCCTGAATCTGAATACATGAGGCTGGACGTATATTGCAGTTATTATTTCACAGAAAACTTCACGCACAGTTTAACTTCTTTTTTTATACTTTCATAACACGTATATGGGCATTAAATATCTAAAACCGGGCCTGCTGAACAAACAAACTTTTAATTTCTAGAATACACACGCCGTTTTAAAAATTCAAAACTAACTATTAACTCAAAACTACATGCATACTATCTATTGAAGAAAGACTTAAGAATACTACTAATAAGAATTACTTAAGAATAGCAGAATGGAGATGTCTAAAGATATCTCTAAACATACATCTTAAAAGTGTGGTGGGTCATATATCATATATAGTGTATTGGTGCTGGTACCACGTAATAAACAAAACTGGACAGTGATATTGGCGGTGTGAATGGTAAAACCCAACGTAATGCCAATTACAATAAAAAAGGCACGAATTTACTGTAAAACTATTTTATAAATAATTAATCGTTCAAAGATGCTCACTTTCTAAGCAATTAGCTGTTATATATGCTAAAGAACTGACACACATTTTTGTCTCTGGTCAAGAATTCCTTTTACATATTGAATATTTAATATACACATACATACATGCATTTGAAATTTAATGAAAATAGTATAGTGCCAAAAGTTGTTTAAACTTTTGAATGTGGTATAAAGGGCTAACATTTTTATGAGAGATAGAAAATAGATTAATATAGACGTAGAGATGTCAAAGATTTGCGGATGGGGGGGGGGATGTATGTATATAATATATTCAAGAGTGGAAATAGTGAAATTTTTATAGGTTTTGCGTGAGGAAAAGACTTTTGAATCGATGGTATTTTAAACAAAGTAGACGGCAAGCGGAACATGTTGTCCCCTGTCCTACGCCTATGTTGTTTAATGCGAATTCTCGGAGAAATTATAAAAGCTTATAATACACACAATAGAAAAGTTATATATAATTAGTCTCCAGTTTAATTCCAAATTGATAATAAATAGATGCCAACAATTCAAGTTCGAAAGACGTACTATGTTTTAATATAATATGTGTACAGTACAAATTAGATAAAAACAAAATATTTTAAATAATTTTCACACTCATCAGTGAAAAAAACGAAGTATGAATACTTTGTGAATCATATTTTTTAAAAAATGAACTGTTTTCTGGGACTAATCACTAACACTGGCATAAATGAAAATAAATTATTTATCCGTTAAACTTTCAGATAAGTCAAGGCAGCCAATCAAGTCGAAAATAAGACAAAATTGATTTTTAATACTTCATTATGTATTTTTATACATTTTTACTCACCAT
This sequence comes from Cheiracanthium punctorium, assembly GCA_038373885.1. Classification (NCBI taxonomy): domain Eukaryota; kingdom Metazoa; phylum Arthropoda; class Arachnida; order Araneae; family Cheiracanthiidae; genus Cheiracanthium; species Cheiracanthium punctorium. Next base: position 8,880 of record JAWZYV010001464.1, on the reverse strand, counting down.
CAAATTCTATTGAAGGATAAAAAATGTTAATTCTATTAAAGGGGGAAAAGGGATTTTGTAGATCATTGTCTATGTTCCCTACTCTTTACCCATTTATCCAGAAATTTATCGATCATTAAAAAATATTGATATTTCTAAAGGTCTTTATACATTATAAAATTATTACATTCTTATGCAATTACATTCTTATTAATAGCACAAAGATATACTAAGTTTTAACGGAAATATATGCGCTCCTACCTGCTTATCCAAACAACACAAGGAACCAAAGTTTATCTGTTGTCCACTAATCCAAACAACACATTCATAGTTTTTAAATGCACATCCTTTTCCATTTTTATTTTTATACTTTTCTAAAACTGAAAAAGCATGCTGCACTTTTTCCTGTGTAGGTGGCATTTATGTTCTTTTTCACGACCGCCAAGAAATCACGACCGCGCACGACAGGGCATCGCACGACCGCGAAAATGAAGAAATGAAGGAAAGATCTGACACCACAAGAAATAATTTTAGCTATTCCCTCCCGTGCAACCCTCACTTTCTTCTGGGAAGTCCATTCTTGTCTCTCACCAGTCCAGACTTGGATGAACAGAAGATGACAGACAACAACAATAAAAGAATGGTCATCTAAATATTTTCCCGGGGAAAAAAAAAATAATACAAGTGAGCTCCTGTCTTCCTCCAAACGTCGGAGCTCCAGGGGAACTTCCTGCCTTCAGGGCATGCCTGTGCCTCGCCGTGAAAATTTTCCCGGCAAGCTAAACAAAAACTAAAACTGGGCAACTGTAATCGTTTTGTAATCGTCTCGTAATCAAAGCGACTACGATTACAGGCTCTTCGATTACGACTATCTGGCAAATGAAATTTCTAGATTACGATTACACTACGATTACGCAAAAAAGTAAACTTCTAGATTATGACTAGATTACGATTACATGAAAAATTTAATTGCCAGATTACGATTATATTACGATTACACAAGAAAATGTAATCGATTACAGTCGATTACGATTACACGATTATGATTACACGAAGTCTGCTGTGAATGTGGATACTCTTTTTTGGGATCTCAAGGTTTTAAAGTTTTAGCGGTTTCATGGATTTACATCTTTCGAAAGTGTAAAATTGGTATTTTTAAACTGTTCCAGACTAACAAGATCTCATCGTTAGGAATAGTTACTTTAATAACTCTATTTCAACGGTGAGATTTTTGTTAGTTCACATTTGCATGCCTTGGATTTGGATTAACTGGGATAATGCCCTGGATTAATTAGAAAATAACAGGTAAATTTTTACTTACACTGTTTTTAATATACAAAATCTCATTGCATATTATAGAGTATAAAAGTATTTTCCTTCAAAAAAATTGAGTCATGTAGGTACAACAGGTATATAGAAATGTCTTTTCAGAATAGCTAACATAAAAAAAAAAATCATTTGATGAAAACAAAATGTACAATAAAGCAAAATGTTACTCTAAAGTTATGTGTAACCATATATATATATATATATATATATATATATATATAGTGCAACTTTATTTATTATATCCTATATGATTTTGACTAATATATATATATATATATATATATATATATATATATATATATATATGTATGTATATATATACATACATATATCAACCGTAAAGTATTATAACTCATTTATAAAATATCTTTAATTATGAGATATTGAAATTAAACTGTTTATAATTATTGAAATTAAACTGTTGGACGAACATAATTTGCAAATGATGTACTAATGGATTTTGCTGTTGTTTTTAATTTTTCATATATCTATATTTTTTATCTTAAAATGTTACCCTAAAGCAATGTCTTTTTTTTTTTTTGGAATGGGTTGATGAATAAGCCCCCCTACCCCGGATCCGCCACTGGCTCATATTTTAATTCTGGAAGCGTAACTGTAAATAGGCACTAATCTGGTACCGTGCCATTATATTGTAGTCACTGTTAAGGTAACAGGCCAGTGCCTTTATTTTTAATAATAGCCGGCACCCGGCCGTTTCATTTTGGGCATTATAAATTTCATGGGCCAGTGCCTTTATTGTGAGTAACGGCCGGCACATGCAGTATGCCAGCGGAGTGCCGTTGCCTTCCCGGGCTTCTGGCAAGGTACTTCTCGGGCGACCACTTTTGGTACGATTCAGTTACTTTTTGCAGTGCCGGGCCAGTGCTGGATGTAAAGGCAGAAAGGCACTGGCAAGGTACTCCGCCAGCAGGTATGTGTTTGCTGGAAATTAAAATACGAGCCAGTGGCGGATTTGGGGTAGGGGGCTTAGTCATCAACCCCCACCCCCGCCCCGCAAAAGAAAAACATTCCTTAAGGGTAACATTTTAAAAGATAAAAAATAACATAAATAAAAGATAAAAACAGCAAAATCCGTTGGTCAATCTTTTGCAAATTATGTGCGCCTATCTTTAGTGATCATAATTGTGTGTAATTTTCATAAACTGCAATTTTCTTACAAATTTGCAGTCGCTTAAGATTTTTTTATAAGAGAGGCGGTAACACATTTCAGAACCAACATAAAATCATTTATAAACAGTTTAATTTCAATATTTAAAGAGTCAGAGATTTTATAAATGAGCTATAGTACTTTTCGGTTAGTATATATATATATATATATATATATATTTATTTATTAATGGATGTCTCATTTTATCTCTCACCCCCCCCCCTTTATTGAAAATTGTCCGAAAAATGTGCCCCCCCCAAATAGCGACATAACTTTACATATATTTATTCACAAAAGCTTTCATCTATTGTTACAATATTCCGTAAGCTGTGAATAGGCATCCCATGTATTTATCTATAAATAGGTTACATTTAAGGCAGTACCCAGGGAGGGGTGGTGAGGACTCTCCTCGAAATTTCAGTTTTTGCAAACAATGTAATAATGATGAAGTCTTTTCGTGGACAATCCTACCTTTTTCACCGTTTGGACCCTCCCCGAAATTTTTTTTTTGGGTACGTCCCTGGTTACAATCATAAAAATTTCAACATACGGTGACCAGGCGAAATACACGAAAGATAAGATAAAATGACATACTCGATTAATATAGTTTTAATATGACAATAATGAAATTAAAAAATCAGGGGGTTCAGGGGTCCCCCTGAAAAGGCTCGAATAGCCGAGTTTATATATATACATATAAAAATCAAAATTTTACAGGAAGTAATAATAAATAAAGTTGCACTATTGTTACACATAACATTAGGGTAACATTTTGTTTATTATAAATTTTCTTTAGATCGAAATAATTTTTGTTAGCTATTCTGAAAAGAAATTTTCTATATCTACCTGCTGTATACTACATGACTTAAATTTTACGGAGGAAAACAATTTTATATACTAAAACATACTTTGAGAGTATATATATTAAAAAAAAGTGAAACTTATAATTTACCTGTTATTTTCCCAACTCTTTAGCAGAAAATCCAAGGGCTTCGAAATGTATTATGAACCAACAAGATATCATCATTGAAACAGTGTAGTTTTATATAAATAACTGTTCCAAATGATGACGTCTGGCTAGTCGTCTGAAACTATTTCGACTAGGTCTATAGTCGTCTAAAGCTGCCCGTCACAGAAAAATAAATAACCGGCTGTGATAACACACACACACACACACCACGGCTGAAGTATCCGCATGTTAAGAGGATTGGCACCTCGCAGAAAGAAATCACAGCAAAAGAAGCGCATCGATGTCTTTCGTTAACGGGATAGAAACAGTGAAAACAATCAGCAGTACTCTCTTAAAAATTTAGAGTGACATTGTCACTCTTACAAAAAGTCACCGGAAAATGATCCCAGATAGAGTGGGATAAGAGTGAGAAAACTGCATTATGACTCTTCATCGATAGTATTCTGTCACCCTAACTGCAAGAGTGAGACAATGTCACTCTTAGAGTAAGGGTGAAGGCGCTATCTGCTCACTCTAGCGAGAGAGTCACCACATTTCCCATGATGCGTTCACTTCAGCAAGAGTGAGTGCGTTGCATCCATACTCAAACGACGCCATATTGGAATTGGACTGCAGTTGCGAAGTACCAACTGCATACAAGTAATGGAATACTTTTAGCTAACACAAGTAAGTAAAACCTTATAACTTTTCAATTATTGTAAATGTTATTTAAAATTTGATAATTCACAACATATAAGATACATTGATTCAGTGTCGGATCCATTAGGACTCCAGCTCTTCCGACAGACATTGCTTTGGTTAGGGTTAACAGTTTGCTTTACTATACATTTTGTTTTTAAGACTTAAACAAGCCTGCTCCTTTTAATTTTATACCCTTCAGAGAAATTGATATTTGGATCCGCCTCTATACTTGATTGTAGTATGTTATTTATGCTTATATAGCTGAAATCTTGCATTCGTTTTTTGTTTCTGTATATAATGTTTGAGCATGCTTTGATGCGTGTGTGTAAATCGGTGGTGCGGTCAGGATTTTATTTCGGGGGTGGAGAGGGTTCGGGGGTTTGTGGTCCATCTGTGTATCAAATTGTAAGCAAGCTGTTTCAACTGTAGCCTAAGTATCAAATTTTAAACTAAGTAAAGGGTCAGATTTGTAGGAAGGATACGCGCCTGTTGCAAGTAGTATAAACAAAATTTTAAATCAAAAGCAGAAAATAATGATCAATTATATATTGTATGCAATTTATATTGAAATAAATTATAAACGTGGGAAAAAAATATTTTGGGATTAAATTTCAATATGTTTATGTGCATCATTTTATCTTATTGCACATTCTAGCACAGATTCACGCTTAGAATATACATATATACGTGATTAGATCAAAATAACCGCTCTGTTGTTGTGGTGTAATATTTCCCTCTCCACTTTTACACATACACAAACCTCTCTCTCATATGGTAAAGTGGATAATTTACGATCGAACCCCCCAGATGGCCTCAGGAAAGTCCACTTTTAAATCAGGGAAACCAGCTGAAAGTAGCAGGTGATGCAGAATGTGTGAGTGAGCTTTCATTAGTAATACGAAAAACACATGGGATACTTGTGCTGGTAAACTGATTCAACGCGGAAAAAAAGTTATTGTTTTTGGTGTTAAATGCGAGATTTTTGGAATTGAAAAGTTTGTATACTGTTTAAGGATAATTCAATAGTATAGTAACGGATAAGTTTAATATTACTGGTAATAAATGTAAGTGTTACAATATTAAATTTAGTAATACAATATTAATTTTAGAGCCTTGCAGATTTTGGTTTGGTAGATTTTATGTCTTCTGTTGTGTATCAATATTGGTAAATAAATTCTCAAATTGGTAAAACTTACCTTTTAGCCTAGATACCAATTCAAAATAATGCTAATTTTTTTCTATTGAATTTAATTAACATATGAAATATATCCACAATATTGGCTATATACTGGAAATGTTTCTGAAGTAATTCCATTACTGATAAAGTTTTTAATAGTAGCAAGTTAGTAGTTAGCCCAAATATCTTTACAATGTGTTCACAATATTAAGTAAAAATTCGAAATATTTATAATGTATTCTTAATATTGACAAGTAATTTTTTAAAATATTTTTATACCATTTTATTATTTTTCTAATGTTAATATACTCAATCCTTCACATTGTTATTACATTGGAAATAAAAACTAATATTGGTAAAAATTAGTAACATTTATCCATTATATTGACCATGTTAATGAATTAAATTAAATATATTTAAAATGTATCCACACAGTATTGTGTGTATATTATAAATTTCCCTCATATTGTACTAACAAATATTTTTAATGTGTCAGCATCTTAATATCACAGTAATGGTGAATTACTGTGATATTAAGATGCATTAAGACTGTTTATCTACTGTTCATTATTTCAAAATTTAAAATCTGATAAATCATTTTAGGTGCATTTATGTACAAATTGCTGAAAAATATATTTTAATAATTAAGTCAAATACTACTGAAAATCCTGTGATGATAAGACCATGAATATCACAGGGGCAAGGAGGGCACATGCCCCAGACACCCCATTTTAAGGGGTCCTTAAATTTTTTCAGAATATGATTTTAGTTTATTAAATTTTCATTCTAAGATACTAAATGCCTGTTTTTTTTCCCAAAAGTTGGATGTGTGTGTGGCAAAATAGATCCCAAATGGATGAGCCGATTTTAATGTAGTTTGTTTTATTTTAAAGATGGTATAATCAGAACGGTTCTTCATTGTATTTGATAATATTCACTTCATTTATTCCCCTTAAATAAAGCTTACTTTACACTAGTTCAGTCTAAGACAATTCAAATAATTGTTGACATTCAATTAATTTTGATTGCTGAATTATTTCTGTATGTTATGGAAAAAGTCATGCTTTGAGTTGCATTTTTTTAAGACTTCATTTTTAATAAAGGTTATTTCACATATTACATAGAAAATGTTAATAAACTTAAAATTTATCTAGCATATTTCATTTTAAATTCATTTAATCAGAACATATCTTTGCAGCTTGAAAAAACATACTTAAGTGGGGGGGGGGGGAGGGAGTTTGGCTTAGAGACGTATCTAAACCTTAAAAATTTCAAGCTGAACTTTCAAAATTACCCACGAATATGTAATTTTCTCCATTTCTTATGTTTACTTATTTCGAGGGTGGCTGAAGCCCCATCAGTCACCCTCTGGCCAAGGACGTACCCAGGAAGGGGGAGGGGTCTATAACACCTCTGAAATTTCAGTTTTTATTAACAAAGCAATAATGGTGAAGTCTTTTTGTGAAAATTTCTGCCTTTTCCATCGTTTGGACCCTCCCAGAATTTTTTTGGGGTATGTCCCTGCCCCTGCTCTTCTCTCCTCATAGAAGTCTCTCCTAGGGAAGGGGGGGGGATAAAGTTCCCTACCATGTGCCCCCCCCTTATGGGTGCCCATATCATTAATGTTATATATTTCAAGTATTTAATATTATTCTGTGGTTTTCTGAACTTGCAGGTAGCAGAACAGATTTCATTATTTATTGACATTGTTGAGAAAGCAGACAGCATGGATTTCAGAGTTTGGGTCTTCTACTGGGTATCATTAAGGGTAAATAAATTTATGATATTGGTAAAATTTACTTTTAACCGGGATATAAATTCAAAATAATTTTAATCCTTTTTCTACTGAATTTAAATGAAATGTATCTGCAATATTGGCTATATATTGGAAGTAGTTCCATTACCAATAAACTTTCAAATAGCACCTCACAGGGTTGTAAAACATTGAAAATCCAAACCAGTATTTTTACATAGCAGCAAGTTAATATTTAGGCCAAATGTATTTAAAATGTATCCACAATATTAGGTAAACATTGGTAATATTTCTAATGTATTCCTAATATTGACATGTAATTAATTTTATAGTATTTTTATTTTTTCATGTTCATATACTTAATTATTCAATATTATCATTAAATTGGAAATAAATACTAATGTAAATTGTAGCAAATTAATATTTACCCATTATATTGTCAATGTTAATGAATTTAAATTAAATTTATTTAAAATGTATCCACAATAGTGGGTGTATATTTCAAATATTCCTCATATATATTGCACAAGTATATGTTTTTGATATGTTAGCATCTTAATATATTATTACTTGCGAATTATCACTGTTTATCTGTTACACATTATTTTTGCATTTAAAATCTGAAATAATTTTAAATGCATTCATATACAAATTTCTGAAAAATATATCTTAATAAATAAGTCAAATATTACTGAAAAATTTAATGTAATATGATTGTTCCCTGATTATCATGGGCAAGCGGGTAAATACTGTGGAAAATACAGAAAGACAATTGTCAGAGTCGGTGAAGAAACAAAATGTAAGGGGGCCCCCATTTAGACCCATACTTCTGACCCAAGCGACTTTATGTCATAATTGCTGCCTGGATTTGAGATGGGGGGGGGGAGGCCTGAAGCCCTATAGCCACTCATTCCATTATCCCTCGATCTGCCACCGAATCATTTGTTCTTGTGATAATGTTTAAATGTAAATTTTAACTGAAGACTCCTACCTTGGGTGGTCATTAGTTAAATATATATAAATTGATAATAAATGAATATTCATATAAATTGGTTGCTTTAGAAAACTAAACTTTTAGAATGTTTTTTATGTACTGAATACTCATTTTCTTGAAATATAGGAGAGTTAATAACAGCGATGACTGGGTGATTTTTCAAGAACCTTTGATAAGGGTGAATACTACTTTGGATGTCTTTAGATATAAGTATGTATTTATTTTTAATTATTTACTGTTTCAGTGTATTTTTAAATTTGGGAGTTAATTTTATATTCATATCATATGTTATAAATGTTCCTTATACACATGTCTGTGTGAATTTTATATTATTATTATTATTTGCATTGCAAAGCATCCCATTTTAGAAGAATGTATATCTTAAGCACTGAATCAGATGGGTAGTAGATTTCTCACAAAAATTGTGTTTCATTAAGTGTCTCACTGAGTAGAAACAAAATGTTTCAATCAAGTTATTATTATTATTATTATTTTACAAGAAATAATGCAATTTCTGAACAGGTTTTAAAAGAATTCAACTATGTCAGAAATTTGAAAATTCAGAATTTCTCTTCACAAGCTGTATTTATGGCAATGCAAATGGTTAATTTATAGAAGAATACTCAGAGAAAAATTTATAACATATTGTATTGTCCAAAATAGAGGGAGAATTAGCCATCAGATACAGTTTCCACTTTCGTGAATTTTCTCCTACTACGCAAATGGGGATAAGTCCTCGACCTGTTCTGTTTTGTATGTTCTATAAAAGTTCATCTGTTTCTTTTTAAGAAGCATCTAAAAAAAAAAACCGAATTTTTGAGAAGCCTGT
>JAWZYV010001463.1:0-14379 GCA_038373885.1 Cheiracanthium punctorium | reverse complement strand
TTAATTACCTATTCTCCAAAATTTTAATTTTATTTGAGTGCTTTTATATATCTACAAGTTTAATTTTATCAACTTCAACATAAGGTTTTTGGGATTTTTTTTTCTTTCCCTCCACATAAACCAAACTTAGTAAGACAGATTATTCAAAATTCATGATCAGTGTGTTTTACTTATTATGTAATGACATTCGAAATGATTTTATGACAAAATTTCGGTGAATATTTATCACTTGCACATGAAAAATTTCTAAAGAAAGTGTTTCTTGTGGGAAGTCAAAATAACCGTTAGCCGTAAACTGGGGTAGGTATGCACACAAATAACCGCTGAATTAATTATTTTAATTGGCGAAACATCGTTTATGCATACTAAAGACATAATTAAATAAAAAAATCTCGAGTGACTCCACTCGACTTTCCGAACACTTACGATTAAGATCATTACCAAGCATTTCAATAAATTTTAATCGATGAATAATTCAAACATATATACCAATCTGAAGCTCAATCGAATGTGCCGTTTAAACGCTGGCGCACTTTCAATAATTTCTCCCCATAGGCCATAATGTAAAAGAAATCTGTGTCGTAGCCCTGTAGAAAAACTGTAAGTCCTATACCGTCAAAATCAATACGGGTCTTACGATGGTGGTTTATAACATGTATACTCAATTTGAGCTTAATCGAATGTACCGTTTAAGCGCTAGCGCACCTTTAAGAACTTTCCCCCATAGGCCATAATGTAAAAGAAATCTTTGTCCTAGCCCTGTAGAAAAACTATGCATACCAAAATGAATACCGGTCTTGCGACAGTGATTTATAACATATATACCCAATTTGAGCTCAAGCGGATTCCCCGTTTTGGAGCTATCGTGTTCGCTCACATACACACATCTCCTTAAAATAGCATAAATGAATTCAGAAGACCTCAAAACGTAGCAATACACCAAAATCTTGAAGTCGAATTTTTTTATGATTACAGTACTTCCCTTACATGGTACATGTTCGGAAAGTAATAAACAGGGTAAAAATACTTTGTGACAATGTGAAAAAATGTGTAGTACGTTGAGAGTAATATTACTTAAGTACAACTGCTTCCCTAATTATGCTGTTAATATAAATAATACTTATTTTGCGAGTGTCAGTCAATTTATCTCCCAGTATACTGCGTGGTGTGATTTTATCCAAATTACACTTATGGCTATTGAGGAATTATGGCGTTTGAAAGCTTCCTGAGATCGACGGGAGGGTACAGCTTTAGTATTGGTCCTTTGGCGCGCTTTATTTTTGGCGACTTTTTTTTGGCGCGATAAAGGATGCCATTATGGGAACCCCGCCGTTTGATGATCGGAAGTTAAGATATGGTAAACCTAAACCCGGCGGTTCGTTTCCTGAAAATGGCGATTACAATGTGCTTTATGGTTTTATTTTAATAGCTTTATTATACATTAAATTTTATTATTTAATTATTTTTGAAACTTAAAACGGATGTTCAGGTTCATACTGACTGTTTATATACAGTTTTGTATGAATAAACATTCTTTTGATAGTACGTTTCAGGTTAATATTTTCGTTCTCGATTGTTTATTTGTTAACGGTAGAAGCAACAAATAATTACGTTATTAATATTTTATACAGTGAAATAATTTTAGATATTTTGATTTTATTATTTCCATATTGCAATAATTTAGTGATTTTCATCAAGGTATGTGATAAGCATTGTTTGTTTTTATTTGTTATGATTACCTTTGTTTATTTGTTAAGGGTAGGAGCAACAAATAATTTCGTTATTAATATAATATTTGATAACTGAAAAAACACTCAAAATACTGGTGTTAAACGATAAAGTAATTAAAAAACTTTGTAAAAAACACACATAAGAAGTAAAAGGAAAGAGGATACGCGTTTCGTTCAAAAATTGTTTTGAACTTCTTCAGTCCAAGCCCTTCGACGTAAAGAACACAGGGAACTGAAAAGAGAAAAACCTTTTTTTTTTTTTTTTTTTTTTTTTTTTTTTTCTTTTCAGTTCCCTGTGTTCTTTACGTCGAAGGGCTTGGACTAAAGAAGTTCAAAACAATTTTTGAACGAAACGCGTATCCTCTTTCCTTTTACTTCTTATGTGTGTTTTTTACAAAGTTTTTTAATTACTTTATCATATTTGATATTTTGATTTTATTATTTCAATATTGAAACAATTTAGCGATTTTAATTAAGGTATGGGATAAGCATTGTTTGTTATGATTTAATCTAGTTCTTTACTTTTGCTCACGCAATCTTTTGTCAGAATGCTAAAATATTTTTTTATTTGTTATTTTTGTGAGGCATTGTCTTTAGAATATTATTTGTTTGCATTGTTTAATTTAATCTAATAAAAGAGAAAGAGAGGGGTAGAGGGGTCACAGCCCCCCCCCCTCACATAAAAAGAAAGTAATTAAATTTTATTAAACCGAATCTACATGTACATGTAAGCTTGTTATCTGTTTAATTTTTCTTTTTCATAAAAATATTTAAAAGCCATTAAAATAAATCATAGCAAAATTAACGGCGACGATCTCGGAACCAGTGCCATCCGTTCCGCCATATTGTTTACAATTGGCATCGGCAAGGCAAACTTGGGTTGGCGACAAAATTTTGTCGCCAAATCAAAAAATCGTCAAAAAGGACCTATACTAAAGCTGTTCCGACGGGAGTTTGACGATGGCTCAAACAACGACTATCCAAAGATTTCAATGTCTTTAGGTATTTAATCTTCTTTTAGAAGCAACCTTGTAAATTAACTAACCTTGTTCGGTTGCAGTCAAAAAGAGAGTCTATCATAACTAGGCGTGGCAAATGTCCAAAATTCAAAATTTCAACAATTTTTTATTTTTATTTATTTATTATTATTATTATTATTATTAATTTCGATGGCAAGGCAGGAACAAATAGAAACATAATGCAAAAACGAAACTGAGTAGTTTTAGGAATGTTTAGTTAAAAATAAAGTTAAGAGATGGCAGCACTAAAATATTTTCAGCGCATTGTAATACATAGACTTCGGTTTGCGTAGAAGCAAGGATTTATTTTTTTTCTTAATTTAAATTGCCCGAAAAGTATAAAAAAATAGGAGCGTTAAAAAACTACGACCAATTAATATAAAATGTAAAAAAAAGAAAATGGGAAAATTCCTCGGGAGTGTGAAAATATTTTATAAAAACAATTTTTGTGTAAAACCGCTAAAAGAATACACATCTATTCTGTTCATGTTTTGTCATGTGTTCAATGTATATTTTCACATTAATCAGGGCCCAACCATCGCATGGGCAAAGCTGGACATTGCCCGGCAGGAAATGGCCCCTAATTTCAATTTTTTTTTCTGAACTATTACATTTTATATCGAAATTTTATGAAAAATAAAACAAATTTCATAGATGGGGGCCCCCAAATTCATCATTGCGAAGGACCCTTGTTGGTCATAATCGGGATCAGGCTCGTAGCCAGATTTTCTATTCAGGGGGCGGGGCCTCTTTTTTTCAGGGAGGGGGGACCCTAACTTAAGTGGGGGTGGCATATATTTTTTTTAATGATAAAATTTTTATCTATATGTCTCCATTAAATAATAGCATAAGTGTATAATTAAATAAATTTTGAAAGTCCTAAACGGCTTCCAATAAGTAAAAGTCCCTCGGCTTCAACAGGATGGATTTAAAGTTGTCAAAGTTCATGTTTGGAAGATGAGAACACACAAAACAAAAAAAGACTATCACAAAGAAATTTTGAACAAAATCACAAAGAAAATCTTATTAATATATAAAACTTTGATAACCTTAACTTACTATTAATATACAAAACTTTTTCAAAGCATCTGCATTAAACTTTTTAATGTGAAATCTTCTAGGGGAGGGGGGGGGGTGCAAATGATGCTGGCTTGGCACCCTCTTGGCTACGGGCCTGAATCGGGCCGTGCATTTAATTGTTTATTAAATGAGGAATCGTTAGAAAATAACAGTCGAGAGCTGTTGGCTGAGTCTGCACTATAATAAAATCGTTCTAAGACTATACCGGTGCATATAAGTGCGAAATATTAACAATTTTAAAAATGAAAGAGGCAAGGAGGAAAATGCTAGTGTCTCTTTAAAAGCTTTGTGAAAATTAGAAAAATCAGAGAAATGTGTTGAATGCACATTTTGACGTATACCCTCGGTTTATCATATTTCATGAAACAAAGGTATCTTTATGGGAAAGCACATTTCCTGAAAAGACCATATTTTCTGAAGTGCACTCAACTGCACTATTGAAAATATATGAATACGTAAGTTGAAAGACTTTTCAAGCTTTGGAAAAATATGTTATTTTTCCAACTCACTTTCTGTTCCAAATTTGTTCGGGATTATATTCTGACCCAATCAGCTTGTTTGTGGATTAAGGCCGATTGACCGAAACCAGGGTCCTTGGCCGATAGGGGGGAATGAACTCCGTGGGGGACTTTATAAGGGATCCTAGCCCGTATTTATGAGAGGTTTCGAAGAAAACCACGGAAAATTCAGAACGGCTAGGTCGACAGGCGCGACTGGGATTTGTGACACAAAGGTTGTTTGTGTGATTATGGCAACACTACGCTAGAGCGATCCACCAAGGATGGGGGGTGCCTTGGTAGGAGGGCTTTCTAAGAGGTTCTAAAGCGTATTCACGTTACATCTTGAGAAAATCTGCCAAAACTCCAGACCGTTAGATCGACGGCCAAACGATGGGACCCGAACCCAGGATCTTCACACTTCGGGACCCAATCAGAGGCGCAGATAGGGAGTGGGTCCTGGGGAACCTGAGCATCCCCCCCACCCCGAAATTATGGATTTTTGTTAATTGGATGTCAATAAATAAAGCATTTTCATGAGAAATTCTACCTTTTTCACTTTTTGGGCACGCTCCAATTTTTTTCTCGCTACATCTGTGGACACGATACAAATTTGGAACAATTCTGTTTCGAAATTGTGTCCGGTCAGAATTATACCGAAGGTCAAAATTATACCTGACCCGATTTAATTTTGATCTTCGGGAATTTTTAGACTTTCAGGCCGATATTTTGGTCACAAACATTCTTGGTTGTTTTCAGAATAAATTTCTTTGTGAACAAAATCGGATCAGCAATTTATTGGCAAATTTTGGAACAAATATCTGACCCAAATTTGTTCAATTTGTTTAGTGAAAATCTGAAAAAATTTAATATTCTGGAAATTTGTTCTGAAATTTCGTGTCGGAATCGAAATTCGCTTGATTTGCTCGGCTATTGCTGGAAAAGGGAAATAACGCGCAATACCAATGAATCTGCAAGAATTCTTTTTCTGAATTTTGCGAAAGTTTCTTCTCGGTGTATATGCATTATTTTTATTTATTATTTGTTTATTTATTTATTTAATTTATTTTTCTTCTATTCTAAAGGTATCTTTAAAAAAATTATTCTAAATGTAAAAAAAGCGCTGTATTTTTTCTTTACACTAAACGTTATTCATATATCTAATTTATTTTAATCTACACGTAAAAAAAGAGGTTTTAATCTTTATAATTTCTCTCTGCTTCAAAATTTATTTATATATCTGTTTTAAAAAAATCTCTTTTATTTTCTCTGTTTGGTTCGTTATAAAAATTTTGTTCCTTTTTGTTTCTTTTCTTTTCTTTTTTTTTTTGTTATTGTAACTGCAAAAATTGTAAAGAAAGCAAAATAACTGTTAAAAAAAATAGAAAAAAAATGTTGATCGTTTTACCTAGTTTGTTGCCAGAAAGGTGGCATGGCTGGGTTGTAAAATCCAACATTGAGAGTAATATTTAAAATCTTCAACAAACGGTAGGCTACTCTCAAAGGTAATATTTTAATATTGTTTATTCATTCACAGACTAAAAATAATGTCACTATAAAATGAAAATCACATTATTTCAAATTTATCGATAAGAAACTGAACAATGTAGATAGTTAAAATATGAGGGTCCAGGGCTCCAACACACTCTGTTGATCTAACGATCTGGAGTTTCGGGCGGTTCTCACCAGTTGTAACATGATTATATATGAGGGCCCCTCAGACAAGTACTCCGCCCAAGGCACACTGTATATTACATAACTGAAACATAAGTCTAGTGCAGGTTTGGTTCAAAATGAAACACAAGTTTGTTGCCTTGTTTGTTGTTTGTTGATTATGAAGTGCTTTAAGTCTTGTGCTTCCTGCTATGTACAAGAACAACTTCATCGGTGTGGTTTGTGTATCATTAAAATATACCGCACACGATTCAAAGATTTTCCTTCTAATGGCCAGATACTCTTGACCACAGGCTTGATCTCTACGAGGTCTGAAGATGTTGGCGATATCATTATGGGGGCGCTATTGCTAAACAGGCCAACGTTGCCCCCCTATAGATGGCCGCCTGATCTGGATCACATTCCAGATGAGAGGCGTGTGATGAACATCACATATTTTATAATAATTATCATTTGTTTTCAATTTATAAGATTAAATATATCTTAAATCTGTCATTTCAACATTCATTTTTTTTTCTTTTTAACTACAACGGCTTTTAAAATTGCCTATTACATTTTTTCTCACATATTCAGGTTCAGTCAGCTTATCTATCCGATTTCATGCTGACGTTATTCTTTCACCCTTTGCTCCATGTCAATAATTAGCCCGTTGCATTTCTCTTGTTTTTCTATCTATTAAGAAACATCTGCTTCTCATGCAAAGCATTTACACTGAATTAATATGCATCTTTATTTAGCGGTCTTATTTTACGCGTACAATCTTTATTTCTTTCATTACCAAATATGGGCGCACATCAGTTAAAATTATGCTGAACTAATTTTCTATCGCACTGGTTTACTATAATTTGGCTAGTTTTACCTTCAATAATTGGGTGCCCTGCTCTTTGTTACGTCTTCTTGTTGTCTAAGAATATCCTGTGGATTTTCGGCGTTGTTATTAATGAACGTATGGCTGTCGTTCCGGCGATCCTATAATATGCCAAGATTATCTTTTCGACAACCTCCAGACCATTGTTCGATTGAATTTTATTTGGGATTAATCAGATCCTTTTTGACCATCCTAGCTAAGCGTCTCCCAGCCACAACCATCCTGTAACAATTAGTCCTTTGAAGCCAAAAATAAAAATTTATTCATCTTCCTACTTGGTGTTTCATATTTGTATCGCAAAGTATTCCTGGACTTATTGCAACTCACTTCAACGCTAGGGCTACATGAAATGGCTTCAAAAGTAAGCCTTCAAAAGTATTTTAAGTCTCCCCTTACAAGTAATAATCTGACCTATCACCGGAAATAGACACTCTTAGAGGTATCATTTGAACACCTAGGACTTTGGAGCCACGAACAGACTTCACATGCACGTTAACGTACACAATCCCACAGCAGTCAGGCCGAGAGAGGCTGTCACCCCTCCCAAGTGCTTACCAAGACTGGCGCCGCTTCATGCGCTCGATGTTCGGATGGGAACCGAGCAGCTTACTCGACTAGCCCATTGTTAGACACGATTCAAAAATGGACTCATCCATTCTGTATGAAAAATTGAAGCAATCAAGAGTATTCAAACGTATATAGAGTAATCCAAAAGTGTCGAAAATATTGTTGCAAATTCATCAACACTGTACTAATCGAGGATATCCTTTATATAAAAAAGGCATTGTCTAGAATGCTTTAAAAATTTAAATAATCTTTTAAAGTCTTCTTGAAAAATGACTAAATATTTGAATCTTCATACATTTTTCATCTCATATGCCTTGCCAAGTTTATATATACCAATGTTATCCACCAATGCTTTTAACCTAATACGGTAGTGTAAAAATATTTAAGAAATTATACTATCAAGAATGTTTGAGAAGATATGATTTTTTAATGTTTAACTTGGTCAAAAATCAATATTCCGAGACCTAAATTATCAAAGTTTGATTTTGTTTTTTCGTGTAAATTAGTTTACTATGTATTAGGATCTTTAAAATTCCCAATGGATACCATTAAGATTTAGCGATTTCTCGTCGAATAGCTAATGTGGCGTATCTGGCTGGATTTAGTAAAATTTTAGGCTCTTAATAAAATTTAGTAAAATTGAGCTTTAGTAAAATTTGAGCTTTAGTAAAATTTTAAGCTTCATCATTTGAGCTTCATCATTTGAGCTTTAGTAAAATTTTAGGCTCTTAAAAAAATTTAAGAGCCTAATTTTGACAATATGTTTGCCGAAAAATTCGCCAAGATTGGCTACGTTTTACGCGGTTTTAAGATATGCATACTGCAACCGTAACAAGAGGTCCAACGTAATAGGATATGATACACTTTTTAATAACATCATACATTATATTGGAGAAAGTTAATAAAAGAAAGTTCGTGAAAAAGCTTTTATTCTAAAGACGTAGAGCGCGTGTTCTTTTACAACGTACGCCAAAAGAGTTGGAACAAATTTAACTATGATTCATCTTACAGATTTTATCAATAAATGCTCACTTATTGGTAAATTAATCCAACCAATAGGAGGGGGTGGGATAAACAGAACCCGAAAAGGTGGTAACGGGCTTTAATTCTTTATCCATTACAGATAAGTGGCCAGTGTCCACTGAAAAAAAAATGTTCAAAATAAGGTCCGAAATAAGACTCCGTTAAGTAAAATTCCCCTCGGGCTTTCACAAAAAGGTTACACTTTTTACTTTCCGAACATGTACCATGTAAGGAAAGTATTGTAATCATGAAAAAATTCGATTTCGAGATTTTGGTGTTTTGACACGTTTTGAGGGGTTCTGAATCCATTTATGCTATTTTTACGAGATGTATGTATGTATGTGTGTATGTGTGTATGTGTGTGTGTGTGTATGTGTGTATGTGAGTGAACACGATAGCTCCTGAACGGAGCAATCGGTTGCGCTCAAATTGGATATATATGTCATAAACCACCGTCGCAAGACCGGTATTGATTTTGGTGTGTATAGGACTTATAATTTTTCTACAGGGCTACGACAAAGATTTCTTTTACATTATAGCCTAAGGGGGGAATTTCTTGAAAGTGCGGTAGCGTTTAAACGGTAGACTCGATTGAGCTCAAATTGGGTATATAGGTTATAAACCACCGTTGCAAGACCGGTATTGATTTTGGTGTGTATAGGACTTATAGTTTTTCTACAGGGCTACGATAAAGATTTCTTTTACATTATGGCCTATGGGGGGAATTTCTTGAAAGTGCGCTAGCGTTTAAACGGTACATTCGATTGAGCTCAAATTGGGTATACATGTTATAAACCACCGTTGCAAGACCGGTATTGATTTGGGTGTGTATAGGACTTATAGTTTTTCTACAGGGCTACGACAAAAATTTCTTTTACATTATGGCCTATGGGGGGAATTTCTTGAAAGTGCGCTAGCGTTTAAACGATACATTCGATTGACCTCAAATTCGGTATACATGTTATAAACCACCATCCTAAGACCGGTATTGATTTTGGTGTGTATAGGACTTATAGTTCTCCTACAGGGCTACGACAAAATTTTCTTTTATGTTATGGCATAATGGCATATGGGGAGAAATTCTTGAAAGTGCGCAAGCGTTTAAACGGTGCATTCGATTGAGTTTCAATTTGGCATACGTTTGAATTATTCATCGATTAAAATTTATTTAAGTGCTTGGTCATGATCTTAATCGTAAGTGTTCGGAAAGTCGAGTGGAGTCACTCCAGATTTTTAAATTTGCATACAACCCCCACACAGAAACATTCCCAATTAGTAAAATGTGGCCCATACACTCATGAGGTGATGTATCCAATTTGAGCCTTTCATTGTACAACGTCGCAGAGATATCTTTAAAGAAAGAGGATTTTTACTATGGATATCATGCATTACTATGCATGATTTTCAATGTAAACGTTAATTTGCTGGAGTGGAAAAAATGGTATTCTTTCGTAATTTCTGAACTACCCCTGAAATGCGATCCTTCGACGTGATTTTTTTTTCCCTTTGAGAGCCATGGAAAAGCGGTTTAAGTCAGTGTTATATTTATCGCCATATCTCCGACACGTTTTAAGGTGTAACTAGCTGCGTACCCGTTCTCCGCACGGTGGGAAACGCATATTTTCCTTAAACATCTATAATTCGAATTAAACCCAGTAATGCGGAATCTCAAAACGTGAAAAAATACTTGAATCGTGACTAAAAGTTGACGTCATGAGTGCAAATTTTAGACGATTGCAACATGACACAAAAACTACGTCAATGTGACTGGCGATCAAAAAAGAAAGAACTTTATGGTATGCAGACAAAACTTTTCTCTTTCTAAAAATGCCTGATTTCTACATCAAATAATTCGTTTTGTGAGATTTAGTATATACCACATTGAGGCTTAGCATATATAGTATATACCACATAAATAACATTACATGATGTTGACAACATTTTTTTTTTCCATTTTTCAAAGCGTGGACAATGCATTAGAGCAGTTATGTTACACACGACTTTATTAAATTTTACCTAAATTAAAAAACCTACATGAAACAATGGATGCATCATTTACGTTTAAAAGCCAAAAATGTACCCTGCTCCGGTGAAAATCATGTCGCTTTTGTAAATGAAAGCGTTCGTGATGTAACTTCTGAGAAAAAGCTTATTACCCTTATTGAACTCTTAATGCAGTATCACACTTGTTACATAAAAGTGACGTTGATCTCACTGTAAATTCTCACTAAATAAATAACTAATTTCATTTTTTACAGATTGGTTGTTGACCCCTTTATAACATTCTACAACACGAATTCTTAGAACACGACGAAGACATTACGATCGTTTTCGTGTAACACGTTAAAAGAGACTCGTACAGCACGATGAAATGAGACATATGTTCTGATATTATGACGCCTTAGCTCCTGTTAGTCCAAGAGCTAGTGACACGTTTTCCATGAAGTGTTTGATGCACCTTGAAATTTTTCCATTTTATTATCTAAGGAATCAAAGGTGGAAATACCTGTGTTTGCTCGACCCAACCCGGGACACCAGGTACTGCGCATAATAGAAAGGTGTAATAAAATATAACTCAAAATAAGTGTTTGATTCAGAGGCAAACAAACATAAATTAAAAGTTCAGATAATTTAAAACATAAAATTAAATAAGGCAGACAGTTTTGAGGGGGTTCACATTCAATGAATCCTCCCCAAAGTTGTGCTTTTTTAAATACAATATGAACTGTTTTATTCACTCTGAAATTTTAATAGCGTCTTAATTAAATATTGGAAAAATTAATAACAAAAAGCCAGACACTTTGTCTGGGGTTTAATTACCGGCAGACATGAAAATGAATCTTAGTTACAATAGAAAGAGATGGACTTCGCATTGTTGGCGATGTGAGTGAGAGCACCGATCACCCCAATAGCTACGCTCTCATTGGTTGTTGGTCGCATGTCTTTTACCATCTGTACATTTAAAATTCATATTTTTGAGTAGAACAAAACAAAAATTACAATTATTTAGACTTTTTTTAAACTTTTAATTCCTCAAGATAGAAGAATAGTGCAATTAAGTGAATGAAAAATTTGAATTCAAATCTTATCGAATCAAAAAGAAGGAAACTGTGAGGTTATCATTGAAAATTAAACGATTAGTAGATTAAACGAGGGTTAACTGAAAATATACAATGTACTGCCGATACAGCTGGTAAAAGACATGTGACCATAATGAACTCAGTAATGCATACATAAAGCTCATGCTCATACATAAAGAACTCAGTAATGAATTCTTAGCCATTTTCTAATGTAAATATATACCGTGGCAGACGAAAACTTCTTTCTGTGAGCCACGATATACGCACTCGTTAACAAATATAAACTCAATATTTTAATAATCTTAAGATAGAACATTTTTATTCATTTGTTACTAAGGCAACCATGTAAGCAAGAGGGAAAAAAAAATTAAATTTAGTGCTCGCGTTCATAATCTCGTTCACATGCTAGGTAGGAAAATTAAAAACAAGTAAAATTAGTTATCAGTCAGCACTGGAAATGCTTTATTTTTTTGCCGCTAGGATCGTTGCACGTCACTAGATTTCCAATGTTTACATAATTGAAACTTATTTGGGGTACCAAAAATCTAGCATAGCAGCTATTGAGATGTCCACTCCTATAATATATCTCCTTGGTTTATATTAAGCACCTGATTAATTAAACATGCAAAATACATAATTACTCTTTCATAGAAAAATACACAAAAAATCTAATAAAGATTATACTGATCACAAGAAACTACGAGTTACTGCTCGTTAACGGAAAATGACGTTTACATTACGTCTTACGAGTATCGTCGAGAAAATGTTGCTACCCAGAAATTTTGTCACTATGCGTCGGATTACTAAAACATAAGAAATTAGGCGCTTGTTTTAGACACCAGGCATTTTCCCTATCTTAAAATTTAAGCACCAGATTTCCTTCTTATCTTAATAGCGCCGTTTTCCAACAGATTCATTTTCATGTCTGCCGGTAATTAAACCCCAGACAAAGTGTCTGGCTTTTTGTTATTAATTTTTCCAATATTTAATTAAGACACTATTAAAATTTCAGAGTGAATAAAACAGTTCATATTGTATTTAAAAAAGCACAACTTTGGGAAGGATTCATTGAATATGAACCCTCTCAAAACTGTCTGCCTTATTTAATTTTATGTTTTAAATTATCTGTACTTTTAATTTATGTTTGTTTGCCTCTGAATCAAACACTTATTTTGGGTTATATTTTATTACACCTTTCTATTATGCGCAGTACCTGGTGTCCCGGGTTGGGTCGAGCAAACACAGCTATTCCCACCTTTTAGACCGTACATAATAAAATTGAAAAATTTCAAGGTGCATCAAACACTTCATGGAAAACGTGTCACTAGCTCTTGGACTATGTAATTAACATTCCTTTTGAATGGCAACACCAACCATCATTGCACTTTTACGGAGCGCAAATAAGTTTTGCCGCGATTATACCGCGCAGGTGGAGTATAGCGCAGGACCCGTACAACACGGATTCCTATAACACGGAACGTATCTACCGTGTTATAGAGAATCTACTGTAGTTGCATAGTGTCAAATTCAATAGTTAAGAAAATTCTGGGTTGCCGTATTTAGTAATATTTCATCTTACCTTGGTGGCCGAAATGTATTAAAACCAAATATTCGAACTGTATCAAAAGTAAAATTTACTAAAAGCAAAATTTTTAATTTTGTATAACCCTCGGAACAACTTCGGAGTTTGCCATCTACGACGGTTTTTCATGACGTGACAACTGATGCTTGCGTACAGTGGCGTGGCCAAGGAGGAGATAGGGGGTCACAACCCCCCATGGGGAGTTTTTTGCCATACAAAATGTATAGTCTTCACTCCCGTAACATTCCCATGAAAATTTTTGGCTACTCCTGCTTGCATATAATTGATCTTTTTTTTTTCATTTATCAGTGATCAATGTACTTCAGGATCGGAATCTCTTGCTTATGTCCGGAGGAGCAAATACATTAGAGGTTATGTGCTGCTCCGGATAATCTGCCAGGAAAACAGCAAAAATGACGTAAAAAATGACATCCACACGCGAAGGAAATAAAATTAAAGATGTGTAGAATTGCATGAAAACTTCGATTATTTTTAAAGTGCAAGTCTGTTACAGTTAGTTCTATTTATTTCACGTTTGATGCGCTTTCACTTTTTCGAGTCTTAAAAGCTGTACAATATACTACCATGTACAATATAATTTAATGCAGGCATATTATTGATAAGTAGCAGTTATTTAAATTATTATTAACTATAACGGGTTTTAATCACCGTTAACTACCATGTAGAAATGAGTGGTTTCACTTAATTGTTAAATTTAACAACTTAAGTGGCAACAGTGGATTCCGTTGCTACGGAAATTATAGCAATGTTAAAAATAGAACATGAAATGAGTTATTCATGTTTACTTTGCTAGAACGGCCATACTGGCGAAATTAATGCCACCAGTCGATGGCCAATAGCTCAAACCACAAATTAAACTTGACACTAAAGTCAATACGCAATACTTTGTTTGGCGGATTAAATTAAAAAAAAAATATCTATGCATACGCTAGTGACATCGGCTCATCTCAATTGGGGAATGGAATTGTAAATAAGTACAGAGCTGCACTACATTTGAATATTTTTCGCCAACTTTGCTAAGAAATGTACTAAAGTAGGAATCAACATACATTTCAATTCGTAAAACAAAAAATATATTAGACAGTATTAATTACGCCTAACTAACAGCTTTTAGTAAAAGAAACTTCCGTAGCGCTGCTTTAACAAATAAGAATCAATTATTTATTACACAGTACTTCGATCGCCAAATGCCAACAGCCATTTTGCAAGATTTTTTTTTTTGTTGTTTTCAGGGAATC
>JAWZYV010001462.1:0-17338 GCA_038373885.1 Cheiracanthium punctorium | reverse complement strand
TTTTTTCACAAAGTTTTTATTCATTTTACACATTGCTTGGTTCTTGCATGTTCATTGGTATATAAAAATTTAAACTTCACACTACAGTAGACCTCCTATAACACGGTAGATACTTTCCGTGTTATAGGAATCCATGTTGTACGGATCCTGAGCTATACTGCGAACTCCGCTTATAATCGCTGGAAAAATTATTTGCACTCCTCAGAAACACAATGATATTGAATGTTGCCATTCAAAAGTTATATTAATTAGGAGATAAAGCGTCATAAAATCAGAACATCTGTCTCAATTGAATTTTTAATTATGTAAAACCTATGGGACACCTTGCGTATTGGCCACCCATGGCGATTTTTCATAATTGGGCGACTTACGTACATGTATACTTAATAATTTAAGAAAACCGCACTTCATATGTTTTCTTGGATATAAACTACGGATTAGATAGGATAGCTTGCCACCCATGGTGACTTTTCGTTATTGGGCGATGGACACAGGCTCATAACCAATAATGACTGCTCATGTAAGGTTACCGGGAAAACCGTTATCTATATATTCAGTTGCATAATACTTTGCAGATTGGCGTATTGAGTACCACGAAATATATCATCTCGTCGCACTGGCAAATATCCAATCTGTACTATAACGGCTATAATGGCATAGTGAACGCCGCCCAATGTTTCTGTTGTTGTTGTTGCTAATGCCCTCTGCCAACCGCGTTGCGGTGACAGATCCCCCTATTAGAGATGAGTTCGGGCTCATTTTTTGAAGCCCGAGCCCGAAGACTTTTAATCCGAGCCCGCCCGAGCCCGAGCAATATTATTTAAGTCGGAGCCCGAGCCCACCCGAGCCCGAAGTTTCAGCTAAAGATAAATAAAATTCGAAGAAGTAATTCTTTGATAGAATACAATAAATTTTGCTATTTAATTTGTGCAAATTAAAGATAAATATAGTTGCAAATTCTTAATGCACTTTCTAATTTTTATATCTATGTTTATGAAATAATGTCGGATCTCATGACTTACTAAACAATATAAGCCGCCGTTCTGAAATACCCAAAGAGTTTCACGCGCCTTCTAGGCACCCGTGCCGCTATTTTTACTTTCCGAACATGTACCATGTAAGGAAAGTATTGTCATCATGAAAAAATTCGAATTCGAGATTTCGATGTATTTACACGTTTTGAGATCTTCTGAACTCATTTATGCTATTTTTATGAGATGTGTGTGTGCGTGCGTGTGTGTGTTTGTGTGTATGTGAATGAACACGATAGCTTTTAAACGGGGCATTCGATTGAGCTCAAACTGGGTATATATGTCATAAACCACCGTCGCAAGACCGGTATTGATTTGGGTGTGTATAGGAATTATAGTTTTTCTGCAGGGCTACGATCTGATCTGAAAATCTGTTTCAGGGAGTATGTTCAATAAAATAGAAATTTTTCACGAGCCCGAGCGCAAATGTGAATTACAGAGCCCGAGCCCGGTTCGGGTCCGGGCTCGGGCTGAGCCCGTCTCATCTCTACCCCCTATATAGGCAGGCGATGGGCCGAAGGAGCGGCTTCCATTTCAATGAGCCCCAGTGGGAGGAAGTCCGTCTTAGCTCGGGGTCCCGTCATTTTGAACCCATTCCAGAGGAGGGACCCACCCCCTGAAATCGGCACCCCCAGAGGTATCGTTTAACAACTTGGAGGACTTTGGAGCCACGACGGATTGGACGTGCACCCGCTCCCATGAGCGTACACGGTTTCACAGCGGACGGGCCGAGAGGGGGAAGTCCCTCCCAGGCACTGGCCAAGCCAGATGCTGCTTCACTTGCCGTGTTCTTATGGGAACGGAGTTTAGCGCCCAGTCCACAGCGGGACCCAATATTTCTACGGGTAGCCAATACCAAGCTGAACCGAACCGGCTTTAAAATTATCTGCATTTTAATTATTTTTCATTTTCAAGATATTGGGTTCTAAGATTTTGGAACTCGGCTGGAGAGATACTACTTTGCCAGATTGTACCTAATGCCTAGATGGCTCTATTTAAATCAGTTACAATGAGTTATTCTGTTTAGGAAAAAACGAACAATCGTTCGTTCTAAACTCCTGGTGTCTAAGAGAACTTACTATTTGAAAATCGTGAACTTGGTGTAACACACTTTTAGTTATTTATTCAATTCCTACTTTTAGCTCACACTCTCCCTATATATATATCTTGTTCGAATTTTCAATCGTTCATAAAATAATTTTTATTCATCCACTCAAGTTCAAATACATTTTCTTAAACTTGTAGTGGATGACACTGGATGTTAATACAGTTTTTTCAAACATTAATTAATTCATTAAATTTAATTAATTAATTTAATAAAAAGTAACTAAAATAAAAATTTTCTTTGTTGGCCTAAGTAGGAATTGACTTAATTTTTAAAAAAAATATATATTACTTGTTTCATATACTTTTTGATTTGGCGTAAAATGAGTGTCATTCTACATCATGTTTGTCAATTTCAGGCGATTCTACATACTTGGAATGGCTTTGTTGCAAAGGTATGACTAATTCTATGTTGGCGGAAGCAAAAAGGACGCAGTTTAAAAAGTAAGTTAAATTTATTACGTATGATGGCAGCACTAAAGTTCAATGCCGTCACAATGCACTCTTTCTCCACAAGTATCTCAGCTTGACGGTCACGCCAATTCAATGCTTTTTCGCCATTCCAAAGGTGACGAACGCGCCTAAAGAAGTTGTCACTTAAAAAAAAAAAAAAAAAAAAAAAGTCGTTTATGAAGCCTCAATAAATGTGTTTTATGTTTCATTTATTTTTTATTTTATTTATTTATTTTTTTTTAATAATATTCAGAAGAAGTTAATCCCGTTTTTTTTTTAAATCACTTTACCTCATAAATGCTATTTTTAAAAAATTCGAATGACAGGATTTCTACCCTCCGGAAATGGTTGTTAAATGGAATGGACACAGGGATTCCAGATTCGAGATGTTTTACTGCTGTTATCTTTCAGAATGGCACCGCAATTTTACAGGAAGGGACGCCCCTAGGGTACGGGGCGCCCTCTCCCTGAAAACTTTAAAAAGACGCAGCCTTTCATGCTCCGTATCCAGTTTTTCTCAGTTTTTGACTTCGAAATGGCGCCCCTTCGAAGAGGGCGCCCCGATGCGATGCTTATCTTGCTTACCGCGTGGGGCCGCCCCTGTTTGTAGGACTCGACCTGAAAGTGAAGGGTGGCGCCCCAATATTGGAGATAATTTAACAGACTACGTACGCTCCACCCCCGATACTTTTATTTTGAGTCATACAAAATGTCTATTGCGGTGACCTGAAACGAAATCATGACATTCTTTCTAGTTCGCTTGTAAATAAAAACGTGTTTTTTTCTTTTTTTTTTCTCTTTTTAATCTAACAAATCTCGTGTTCTTTCTTCGATCCCCCTGCTTTCGTCAGCGCTACGGCGTACCCTGTCTGCCTCCACAATCCCATTCCCCTCGAGGGCGCAGGGGAAAAAGCCCCTGGTTCCCCCCACCCGGTGGTGGGACTGCTGCTCTGCATACATAATAATCAGTGGTGCGGGGTCGCTCCTGTTAAAAAAAAATCTGAAGTGACTCCACTCGACTTTCCGAACACTTACGATTAAGATCATTACCAAGCATTTAAATAAATTTTAATCGATGAATCATTCAAATATATATACCAAATTGAAGCTCAATCGAATGCACTGTTTAAACGCTAGCGCAATTTCAAGAATTTCGTCCCATAGGCCGTAATGTAAAAGAAATCTTTGTCGTAGCCCTGTAGAAAAACAATAAGTCCTATACACACCAAAATCAATACAGGTCTTGCAACGGTGGTTTATAATATATATACCCAATTTGAGCTCAATCGAATGTACTTTTTAAATGCTAGCGCATTTTTCAGAATTTTCCCCCATAGGCTATAATGTAAAAGAAATTTTTGTCGTAGCCCTGTAGAAACACTATAAGTCCTATACACACCAAAATCAATGCAGGTCTTGCGACGGTGGTTTATAACATATATACCCAATTTGAGCTCAATCGAATGTACCGTCTAAACGCTAGCGCACTTTCAAGAATTTCTCCCCATAGGCCATCATGTAAAAGAAATCTTTGTTTTAGCCCTGTAGAAAAACTATAAGTCCTATACACATCCAAATCAATACTGGTCTTACGATGGTGGTTTATAACATTTATACCTAATTTGAGCTCCATCGAATGCACTGTTTAAACGCTAGCGCACTTTCCAGAATTTTCCCCCATAGGCCATAATGTAAAAGAAATCTTTGTCGTAGCCCTGTAGAAAAACTATAAGTCCTATACACACCCCAATCCATACCGGTCTTGCGACGGTGGTTTATGACCTATATATCCAATTTGAGCTCCATCGAATGCTCCGTTCAGGAGCTATCGTGTTCACTCACATACACACAAACACACACACACACACACACACACACACACACACACACACACACACACACACACACACACACACACACACACACACACACACACACACACACACACACACACACACACAGACATACATCTCGTAAAAATAGCATCAATGGATTCAGAAGCCCTCAAAACGTGTCAAAACACCCAAATCTCGAATTCGAATTTTTTCATGATGACAATACTTTCCTTACATGGTACATGTTCGGAAAGTAAAAAAGGGCTCCAAACAAATTAAATTTTCTCCCGGAAATTTTCATTTAGTTTTTAAATAAGCTGACGAAGCGACAACTAGCCTAGTCCACAAACCTACCATGACCCATGAACGTGGGGTGCCGGTGACGGGCAGCACCCTTTCTTATAGAAAAGCGCACTGGGTTCGACAGTTTGCCGTGTTTGCTGAATCATGGTGTGTTTGCTGAATCGCTGAATCATGGTCAATCAAAGGTACGGGCAGAGGGGAGACGGGTGGGCTCAGACCACCCTACCCTCGTAGCACAACTCGTTCAAAAAACGTTCACAAAACGTCTTTGAACGTTCTATGAACGTCTTTACAGCTAGTTGTGTGACTAGGGTACCCAGCCAGCACGCGCAGGTTCTCTGAACGTTAATAGACGTTCAGATAACCTGTGCGTGCCGGCTGGGTAGTAGCATAACGGGTTCATAAGACGTTCGCAGAACGTACAAGGGTCTTCTGAACGTCTAGCTGGGCTGCTGGGGCAGAATCCGAAGAGTCGCATTTTCAAATGCAACAAAATGAAATGATCAAGATCGAGACTTTCTGTAAGAAATTGTGAAATGGGACACCCCCTCCATTCCTCTCCGCTGAATGAATGAAATCAGAGGACCACATTCGCATTTCCGATACTGAAATAAAACAGGCCGTGCAGAAAATATAGTGTTGACGTACGCAGTACATTTCCTCTAATACAGGAACTGCAAAACGAAAGGTTGGTTTTAAAGCGCGGGCAGTTTCATCCATTGTCACTCTTTTTGAATGACTCATCATTTTAATGATGTTCTAATTCTCTATAAGGCGTTCAAACCACTCCCAAACCACACTTTTCCCACACTGCTCGCATACCGTACACTTTTCTGGACATTTTATGTTTATTCGTCGCCCGATTGGATATCCCCAGTGATCAGCCGGTTTAGGTATTGTTTCGCCGCGAAAGAAGGGGAAAAGAATGACCCCTTGTTGGTTATCTATTTCCTGTGTTCATCATTTGTCCTGTTCATCATATCCTGTTCATCGAGTCATCCTGTGTTCATCAGGAATCTCCCGTTCAGTGGGCCGACCAGCTCGCACTTTTGGTGGAACTTTCGTTATTCGGACGCTGGGGTGGGGGGTGTGAGTTTGCCACGTCTCTGACTACGTGTTCACGGATGCAACATTCTAACAGGCGCGGTTCTTAAAATAGGGGACCCTTCGCCGGACTTTTCAGGCGCCTATGTCTCGATGGCCACGAATGCTGTGAGTTCTTTGAGAGTTCAGTTGGGAGATTGGAATTGAATTCAAAATCGTTCCTGGAGCCCTACCACGATAGTCTCGGGAAATAATCGGTAGCGGATAAATCAACCTTCTCCCACATAGGACGTCCCATTTCGACAGAGCACTTAAAAGTGCCACCACGATCATGTCGTAATGTTTACGATACCGTAAGTACTGTCGAGAAATCCGCTGTTGTTTTACGACACCATCAACAAGTGTGAGAACCGTTTCCCGCTATCGACTATCTTCATCTCGGATTGCAGCTCGTGGTATTTTTGTTTTGTTGGAACTTTTAAAAAAATGTCACGATTATTGGTTTTAGCGCTTGCACAACAAGACGATGCAAGAAGGGTTCCTAGGAATCGAATTTCGATTCCTAGATGTAAATCATTTGATGTAAGCGAGGAAGATTTCATTCGAAATTTCCGCTTAAACAAACAATCCGCACTTCGGCTGATTGAAGAACTTGAACCTTTTCTCGAGGCTAAAACAACAAGAAAGACAGCCCTCAACACAGAAATGAAATTTTGAAAGAATGAAGTTAAATTATTTATTATCACTTTTTAAATGTATGGTTATTCACTTTATTAAACATGCAGTGTTAAGGAAAATATGCTTAAATTACTCATTCAAAGCAACACTTATTATTATTACACAGTTCCTTTTATATGCCGTGAAAAAGAAAAAAATGTTATATCACCTTTAACAAATGAATGTCTCCATAGAAGATACTTAAGGATGAATCATTTTTATACTATCACTGAGCTAGCAAACCTTCTTTTATAGAATCTTTCTTCTTTAAATAGTTACAAATAACAGCATCTGTGTTTCAAGGTGTAACATCCTAAAATTTTGTCTGTCAAATTGTATGTCATTAACATTCCATCTTTGGGCTGTATATTGTTCAGAAATGGGTTTCAAAGTATAATTGTTTTTGTGTATTTTTTTAACATGCATTTCACGCGCCGATCCACGTGGATCGGATATCGGAAAGAATGCTCTACTCTGATGGGTTGATTTCTGTCGATTACGATACTCCTGGAACAGTCGAAAAAATTCTCGCTTCCTTTAGACGTGACCATGGTGGTAGGGCAAAACTGGGGGTCGCGGCTATTTATCCGATGATTTCATTATCCGACAGCGGGAACTATCCGCTACCGATTATTTCCCGAGACTATCGTGGTAGGGCTCCTGATGATTCAACTGTATCAGCATATTCCCCTTAGGAAGCTTCTACATCACAGTTTTATTTTCAATCTTCTCAATCTTAGCGATTTGAGAAGAAATGGAACGCCCTCTGTGAATATCGGACGTAAAATTTTCTTTGGATAATATGTTGTGTAGATGTTTTACACCCCCCCACCCCACACTACTCTCCTACCTCCCCGTCACAATCCTAAGCCCCTTCGCCGAAACGTTCTTTGCAACGGCGGAGCCAGGTTTGTACATCCTCTCCCCCCACCTCCTCTTCGTTTTCAATAATCAATTACGGCGGAACTCCTCGGGAGCGACCACCGTCCGTTCCGCGTGAAAATCGGTCGTTAAGAGAGGTGCCCGCCCAAAGAAGTGTGAACATGTTAGAGTGAAAGGGAAAATATTCTAAAAAATAGCGTTTGTTTCGTTATTTATGAAATGGCATACTAATGCATACGCAATTATGCACAAAACATTGGCAAATGCGTGGTTGGCATGCTATTGGCTGTGATGATCACTTGACTCCCTGCGCTCAGGGTTCCCATTAGAAAAAAAAAAAAAGAAAATTGGGGGAGATTTCTCCCCCATCCAAAAATTTAGAGTGAGATTTCTGAAAGTTAAGTGAGAACATAAATATTGTTTACCATCATTTTATTTATTTATAGTACAATTTCAATAACACCGATTTTTCCGTTCATTAAAAAATTTTACAGCTTGATCCTATGGAAAACTTTCAAAATTGATATTTCCATCCGCTATTCTAATAAGATTGCTTAAATTTGCGCTTGAAAGTGCGCTGAAATTTGCACTTGAATTGTTAATGGATATTCAAAGTTAATGAATATTCAAATTTATTCAAAGAATCACATCCAGTTTAACTAAGCAAAAGAATTATGAACTATAATATTTTATCTAGTATAATAAAATTATATAAAATAACTTAATATTTATATAATATATTTATATAAATATTAAATTATATTATACTACAAAGTTGGTAAGATACAAATATGTGTGACAAAGTTAAAACAGATATAGTTAAGTTCAAATTCTTTCTACAGTAAAACCTAGATTATCCTGCATTTAACCAAAAGATTTCAGCTTCCCTCCTTTTTTTCTCTTTTCTTCTTAAAAGATTGATTAACTCTTACTGTGAACCGCAACTAAGAACGGAAAGGGGGAGGGGTTCAAATTTCAAACTGCCAGAGGTTATCCATAATTCCATGAATCGTGGTGGTATATAAAAAAACAAACCTATGAAATGCTCTCAAAACTCATATAGGATGGACTCACATTCAAAAACATAACATTTTACAGCTGGCAAGCAGGAGGAGAAAAATCAACACGTCAGCTCAGCGCCGATAGCATTCATTAATATTCCACCTCTGCATGAGAGGAGGGGGGGGGGGAGCTTCATTGCGGCCGCGGCAGACTCGTTATCCGACAGTAGTAGAGTCAAAACAAATTTTTGTATTTGTAAACTGGCGTTTTTAAACTTTCAAACAGCGTGTGAGAATCTCGCGCAGGTGGCGAATATTTTGCAGCGCGAGAATACCTCGCGCTGTAATATCTTTTGCGCGAGACTTAAGAAAATTATGCGAGATTCTCGCGGTCTCGCACTCTAGCGGGAACCCTGCCTGCGCTGCTCCAACTGTCCAATCACTCAACTATTAGACATATATCTTCGCAATTGACACGATTTGTACGGGATGTGTATGTGTATGCTTGCCCCTGCTGTCGATGGACAGTAGAGGTACAGGTGGATTTTGTTCACTTGACTTCCGGGAAACAGTGGCGGCTCGTGGGATACAGCAAGTACAGCCGGGCTGCACTTGAAATTATCAACATACTTTAAAATAATTTATTCTACTAACTTTCTTAAATTCAGATTAGAATTATGGAATTTCTATGTAAAATTAAAAAAAAAAATCTAAAAAAACAACGTGTTGTAGTAACTGACGGATCGCTCATTCAGAAAAAAGCCCTTTAATCTTCCCGTGATTCAACTGTGAGTCTTGGTACAGCCGAGGCCTCCGAGAGAGGAGAAAGAATCTTTCTCCTATCTCGGAGGCCTCGGTACAGCCCTCATAGCCGATCAAGAAATTGGCAGCACCGTTGCCATGGCAACGAGTTCGTAAGCAGTCTCTCCGGCATAGGGAGTTAGTAGCTAAGTACAGCTGATGAAAGATTTTCAAACGACGGCTGCAGTGAATTCGACTGACTGATCGGCTCGAGAAGTGAGGGAGGGGTACGGAGAATATAGGTTCGGAAAACTCTCGACTTCATAGTGCTGAATTGATCAAGCCTGGATAGACGCTTATGAATGGACCATGACCCATCCAAGCAGTATTGTTTTTAAGTAAGCAAGAACTGGCATTGAGAGGACAGGGCGAGCGAGAAAATTCTTTAAACAGGAGGAATTTTAAAGAGCTTTTAAAATGATGGATATCTGAATTAAAACAACGCCTTTTTAGGAGGACATCACTGACCGATTCGCAAGTTTAAAAGAAAGGAGGATTGATTTGACTTATAAAAAATAAGTAAGTTTTTTTTTTTTTTTTTTTTTTTTTTTCTTTCCTTCTGAAGTAATCGTTTCAAAAGAAAATTCTAAGGAAACTTCGAATCCGACACGGATGAATGCCATTTTGAGGATGAGAGCGGTTGGTTGAAATTTATGTAAATTTTATGGAAGTAAAGTAGGATCTCTTGCATTTTTTATGTAATTTCTTTTTCCTCGGTGGGGGTTTCATCCGCCAATTTTCGTATTCAGTAACAAAGATTTTCCATTCCTGTGGGGAGGAAGGGGGGGGAGCTCATATGCTTCCGGCTGCATTAACAGTTTTGACC
Source organism: Cheiracanthium punctorium (assembly GCA_038373885.1). Classification (NCBI taxonomy): domain Eukaryota; kingdom Metazoa; phylum Arthropoda; class Arachnida; order Araneae; family Cheiracanthiidae; genus Cheiracanthium; species Cheiracanthium punctorium. The sequence goes on along the minus strand of JAWZYV010001462.1, from coordinate 7,341 downwards.
ACGGGCCGCCACTGCCGGGAAAGTGCTAGAAAATTTTCGGACAACGAAAAGGTTCGGTCGCTTAGAGAGGATTGCGCGGTCTCTTCTAGAGGAACTTTCAGTGCTAAGTAAATAGGTTAAAAAAAAAACGGTGCCTTCAAAAATGGGTCGTTGAAGGAGGGGTCGCTTAATAGAGGGGGTCGCTCATAGAAGTTTCAGTGTCTACTTCTCTTTGTTGCAGTCATCGATTTCGACCCATGGTCCAAGCGACGCGATGTATGTCTCCTTGTATCCAGAACCCGGGACCTCCAAACATCGGCCGTCTACCATTTTTCGTGACATAATGCGTCATAGGTCGTGATATATAAATTTACCCTAAAATATTTTTACGAAATCGGGTAGTGGGTGAACGATAAAATAGCCCAACAAGCCCGAAAACGAATAGAACACTTTACTCCACCCATCGAAGCACTCGTATCTCACAGAAATACGGAATAGAGTAACACAGGCGCAACGGCAAATCCTTCACGAACACAGCAGTATCAATCACTACCCTACTAGCAATTTTCCTCGGGCCATCATCGGCTGGCTACGCGGCCGGTGGTAGCCCGAGCAAAATTGCTAATAGGGTATTCAGATCGTGATGTCAACGCATTGCTATACGAAGTCTATCGCACACTCACTCGACAGTAACAGTAACTGCTTTCCTTATAAAGCTTTGGCGATCAAGCTTTTGATAGCGGCGACGACAGCGGCCCTTACTTTTTTTTAGAATACAGAGATAATGTTTCATTCATCAATTGAATAATTAGTTATGTTTTCATTATCATATTGCTTTATTAATACGTTAGGGTCACATGTCAGTGCTGGAAATCGTCGATTGGGAAGCAAACGTCGACTTAGCATCTGATTCAGAAATGGAATATATCTCAGAAAAGGATGAAGATTTCGTGAGTTCAGGAAGCCCCTTGTCGGTGCCCGACCTAGCCGTTGTTCTTGATAGAGCAGGTGTATCGGAATTTTCATTATGCAATTATTTAATGAAACGTCATTATTTCAATAGAAATTCATTTTTCAATTTAAAAATTCAATTTCATTTTTCAAAAAAATTTTTCAATAGAAATTCATAAAAGACTCAAAAATACGCCGGGGAATAGATTCGCTCGAGGTGTGGAACCTGAAGATGGCAATAGTTGGAGCTGGAATTGGGAGACAGTGTGTTCTTGTCAGTTTCGCTCCATTTAACCCTTTGTGGTGCAACCCTTTCCCCATGCTGAAAAAAGGGCAGCCGTTGCCATCGCTCAACTTCACTACCAGCAAGAGGGCAGACAATCGAAACGTTCATCGCATGCCACAGATCTAGATACCCTTTTTTGATGCAGCTGGCTGTGCTGCGTGAACAGCCAGCTGCATCAAAAAAGGGTATCTAGATCTGTGGCATGCGATGAACGTTTCGATTGTCTGCCATCTTGCTGGTAGTTAAGTCGGGCGACGGCAACGGCTGCCCTTTTTTCAGCATTGGGCAATCTATCCGGATGTTCTCGGATTCTTCCATTTTTCAGCAGGTGTCAGTGCTGTTAAAAATAATCGTGACAATTTTTTTTCCGGGAAATGACGTGCTTAAAAAGTAAAGGCTTCTCGTGATGCTATGTCACCCACAACTACTTCTATAGAAATCCAATCTATTCTTCGTGACTGGCAGCAGTCAAAACGTCCGAGTTGGGTGTTCCCAGAGCGGGATCACTGAGCGTTAAAGGGTTAATGAGTCAGGCAATGCGAATTTCGAGAAAAGGTGTTTTTCGCTCCACCGTACTGTACAACTCACTTTCCCGCAATACGCTTTTAAGCGGGAAAACAGCATTACACTTTCGTAGAAAATATTTTTTCAGATATTAATAGAGAGTAATAATTGTATCGAGCGCCCCCTTGCACTGGACTCCGCAACGTGGCCTCATTTATTTGTTATACATAAGATGTTGTTTATTCAATTGAACCGTCTTATACGTTTAAGCATGGGGAAAAAAATCTTATTTCATTCGAAAAATAATGTTGAAATACAGACTTTTGGTGCCTTTCTCGTCTTTTTTTTTAACCGTTTGAGGCGCAACCCTTTCCCAATGCTGAAAAAGGGCAGTCGTTGCCATCGCTCGACTGAACGACCCGCAAGAGGGCGGACGATCGAAACGTTCATCGCGTGCCACAGATCGAGAGACCCCTTTTTTGACGCAGCTGGCTGTGCCCGATCAGCCAGCTGTCGTCAAATAAAGGTTCTCTCGATCTGTAGCACGCGATGAACGTTTCGATCGTCCGCCATCTTGCTGGTAGTTAAGTCGAGTGATGGCAACGGCTGCTCTTTTGTCAGCATTGGGCCATCTATCCAGCTGTTCTTCGCATTCTTCCCTTTTTCAGCAGATGTCAGTGCTGTTAAAAATAGTCGTGACCATTTTTTTTACGGGAAAGGACGTGCTCAAAAGTAATGGACTCTCGTGGAGCTAGGTCACCCGCCACTATTTTTATAGAAATCCAATCTATTCTTCGTGACTGGCAACAGTCAAAACGTCCGAGTTGGGTGTTCCCAGAGCGGGAACACTGCGCGTTAAAGGGTTAAGCATGGGGGGGAAAATCTTATTTCATTCGAATAATAATGTTGAAATACAGCCTTTTGGTACCTTTCTCGTCTTTTTTTTTTTTTAAACCACAGAGTGTCACTTTAAACCAGTGTTCGGTACAATGCATTATTTTGAAAAAACTCACTTATTTTTGCGTCTGCACAAAAAGGTCATGGCGATGTCAAGATCCAATTTGTGTTTGAGAAAGAGAAGAATTTAAATTATATCCTATTGTTCGACTTTTGAATTGTGTCGAGAAGCAATGGACGACCAATGGTCGCGGTGGAAACCAAAATCTTCTATGTGCAAAAAGTTTATTCATTAGGACCCGTTTTTACGAGCAGTTATTTTTCGACAATACCCTGGCTGACGCACATAGTAAAATTTTTGTAGCTACCACGGCTTACCGTATAATGCTTAGAGTCCCATAGCAGTATTTTTATACGAAAATTGGGTTAGTATACATGTTATCAGAATTGGGCAGTATCGCAAATACATGTATTTGAAATAGTATTTTGAATTTTGTATTTTCACAAGAAAAAGCAAAGTATTTTGAAAATCTATTATAAAATACAATTTCAAAGTATTTTGTATTTTCAAAATACCGAAAATACATTTTTCTTTCTAAAGTTAAATTAATCTAACATCGAAACAACTTGGTTTGGGAAAATCAAACAAAAATAATAGAACTGCTGGCATTATATTTTTCCCAGTTCATGACATAAATAATTCTGTTGCATCCGCACTATTTTAGTATCTATATAAATAAAATTAGACTTTTGTCTGTACATTTATTGGAATTCAAAAATTTTGCGATTTCTATCCGTTTCAAGCACCCGGGAATCCGATGCGACCCTCAAAAAAAAGTTTGTCTGTCTGTCATTCTGTCGTTCTGTCATTCTGTCATTCTGTCCGTGACGCTTTTTCTGTTTAAGTTTAAGCATCACGTAAAAACGGCTGAAGCGAATGATATGAAATTGGGTGTCATGATAGGTGGTCACTCAACTTAAAACACAGGCGTCGAATTTTTAAAAATTTTCATTAGATTTTCAGATTTTGCGAAAATCGTTTCAAACTGCGTACATTTGTGTTCGCACATCACGTAATAACTGCAAAGGTGAAAAAATGATATTGGGTGAAAGGATAGGTGGTCACTCACCTTAAACTATAAGCATCTAATTTTAAAAAATCGATCCGATTTCGAGATTTTGCGAAAATCGTTTAAAACTGAGTGAATCTTTGTTTCCGCATTACGTAATAACGACTCAAGCGAATGATATGAAATTGGGTCACACGATAGAGGGTTGCTCAACATAAACTATAGGTATCCAATTTTTTAAACATTTTCATTAGATTTTGAGATTTTGTGAAAATTCTCTCAAAATACGTTTCTATTTCTTCAAACATCACGTAATAACAACTAATACGAATGATACGAAATTGAGTGATAGGATAGGTAGTTGCTAATCTTAATTTATAGGCTTGGAATTTTTAAAATATTTTGATTACATTTGGAGATTTTGCGAAAATCGTTTTAAAATGCTGAAATTTTGTTCCAGCATCACTAAATAAAGACTGCAGAAAATGAAACGAAATTGGGTGACAGGATAGGTTGTCACTCAACTTAAATTCTAGGCTTCCAATTTTTCAAAGATGTTGATTAGATTTTGAGATTTTGCCAAAATTATTTCTATATTCGTAAATATTCGTTCGCGCATCCCATAATTACGACTCAAGCGAATGAAATGATATTACTGAGTGACTCTCTTAACCTGTCATATTTTAACAATCCATAAAAATGATAACTTCGCTTTCTTTACTTTGGCAACCTACTCCATCCATTCTGTGTACTCCTACAATGCTGACGAAAGTTCTTGCTTTTTGGAAATTTGCATTCACTAACCCGTCAAGGACGGGTACTTCAGCTAGCTATAAATAATAACTAAAGGGGTGTCAAGATTTTTTGAGACGCTTAGGTTATATTAAGCAAGAAGGAGGGAGGAAATATCAGACTCCTATTTAGATTAGTTTTATTATAGTTGATTTAGGAGGCTTTCTGTATTGCTGATAACTGATTCACAAATGTGAATGAAGCGGAAAGAGGAAAAAAACATGTTTCAGTAATATTCATTAGATTTCTGTAAAATAATTTATAAACAATTTCAAATGCGTTACCAAGTTACAGAAAAATGAGCCAGTCAGTATTTCTGAAGGTATATCACGAGATGGATCAAGCTTCCAGTTCAGATGAATTTCCGAGTCGTTGTGCAATTCTCAGTGAATTTTTTTTCAAATTTTATCAGTAGATGCAAACGAGAAAGTTAAGATGATGTGTCAGCTTTGCCAACCCAAAAGGTCTATCCTAAGTGGAACATTTAAAACGACTGCAAATTTTAAAACTCGTTTACGGGAAAAACTTCAATTTTATCATAAAATGGATTAAGCCGAGTTCTTTTCTTCAAATGTTTAACTGAATTTAATAAGTCATAAATATTAATATACAAGCTTTTCAACGCCTTTTTTTTTCAAACTTTTTTAATTGAATACTCAATTAAGTCATACTTACTTCTCTTTGCATCAAAGCATACTTGTCCTACTTTTTAAAAAAGTATGAGAGAGAAACAATAGTGATATATTAAAAAAAATTTTTTTTTGTCTTGTTTGGAAATCTGAGTAAACCTTAAGTTTTTTTATTAATTTTAATTGTTCATCATTTACTCGCTTTGTTTTCCATACGATGTTTAGAATCATGGATGGATCGTGTTCGAGTTCTCAGAAATTTAAACCTCACCATTGATGTCTGTATTTAAAAAAAAAATCTGGAGTGACTCCACTCGACTTTCCGAACACTTACGATTAAGATCATTACCAAGCACTTAAATAAATTTGAATCGATGAATCATTCAAACATATATACCAAATTGAAGCTCGATCGAATGCACCGTTTAAACGCTAGCGCACTTTCAAGAATGTCTCCCCATAGGCCGTAATGTAAAAGAAATGTGGGTCGTAGCCCTGTAGAAAAACTATAAGTCCTATAAACATCAAAATCAATACCGGTCTTACAATGGTGGTTTATAACATGTATACCCAATTTGAGCTCAATCGAATGGACCGTTTAAACGCTAGTTCACTTTCCAAAATTTTCCTCCATAGGCCATAATGTAAAAGAAATCTTTGTCGTAGCCCTGTAGAAAAACTATAAGTCCTATACACACCCAAATCCATACCGGTCTTGCGACGGTGGTTTATAACATAAATACCCAATTTGAGCTCAATCGCATGCTCTGTTCAGGAGCTATCGTGTTCACTCACATACACACAAACACACATACATACACACACACACACACACACACACACACACATACATACATACATCTCGTAAAAATAGCATAAATGAATTCAGAAGACCTCAAAACGTGTCAATACACCAAAATCTCGAATTCGAATTTTTTCATGATTACAATACTTTCCTTACATGTTACATGTTCGGAAAGTAAAAATATTAGATAATGGGTTTGAATTCGCTTGAAGAGTTGGAACCCTAAATTTAATGCTTCTTAACATAATTTAAGGTTTTATTTTATTAGCTTAGATGAAATAAATGAAACATTTCAGTAAACTTTTCAATTTTTAATGTTGTCCTTATCAAAATGAAGTAATTTCAGAGTGATACGAGAGAGGTTGAAGATAAAACTACTACGATTGATGATGACTGGCTTGAATTGAATGACTCCGAACCCTATACCACAAATTTCAACTGCTGCAGTTTTTTTCCGAAAAATCAACAAATTTGAAAGTTCTAAATTCATATCCGACAGTAAAAGAACTTTTCGTGAAATTTAAACAAAAGTCGTGCCGACTAGTACAAACGTCGAGAAACTTTTTTACTTTCCGAACATGTACCATGTAAGGAAAGTATTGTCATCATGAAAAAATTCGAATTCGAGATTTTGGTGTATTGACACGTTTTGAGGTCTTCTGAATTCATTTATGCTATTTTTACGAGATGTATGTATGTGTGTGTATGTGTGTGTGTTGTGTGTGTGTGTGTATGTGAGTGAACACGATAGCTCCTGAACGGGGCATGCGATTGAGCTCAAATTGGGTATATATGTTATAAACCACCGTCGCAAGACCGGTATTGATTTGGGTGTGTATAGGACTTATAGTTTTTCTACAGGGCTACGACAAAGATTTCTTTTACATTATGGCCTATGGGGGAAAATTCTTGAAAGTGCGCTAGCGTTTAAACGGTACATTCGATTGAGCTCAAATTGGGTATACATGTTATAAACCACCGTCGCAAGACCGTATTGATTTTGGTGTGTATAGGACTTATAGTTTTTCTACAGGGCTACGACAAAGATTTCTTTTACATTATGTGCCTATGGGGAGAAATTCTTGAAAGTGCGCTAGCGTTTAAACGGTACATTCGATTGAGCTCAAATTGGGTATACATGTTATAAACCACCATCGCAAGACCGGTATTGATTTTGGTGTGTATAGGACTTATAGTTTTTCTACAGGGCTACGACAAAGATTTCTTTTACATTATGGCCTATGGGGGAAATTCTTGAAAGTGCGCTAGCGTTTAAACGGTACATTCGATTGAGCTTCAATTTGGTATATAAAGTTTGAATTATTCATCGATTAAAATTTATTTAAATGCTTGGTAATGATCTTAATCGTAAGTGTTCGGAAAGCCGAGTGGAGTCACTCCAGATTTTTTCCATTTAGAAGTATTTTG
>JAWZYV010001461.1:0-17577 GCA_038373885.1 Cheiracanthium punctorium | reverse complement strand
AGGAATATATATATATATATTCCTGAACCATAATTAAATGTATTTCTTAGTATTTGTAAAGTTAGTGTAAGATTCCATATAAGTGACCACATATTACACTATGTGGCTAATTAATATAATGTGAGCACAAGTATTACATTAAGAGACACATCTTATAAATAAAAGCCAAGCAGTAACGATTCCGTGTTTTATCACACCAAAAAGAAGTTCATCACCAATTCTCCAAAAACATTTGAAAGCTATGTCTAAAAATTTTGACACAATTCATACCGTTTCTACTACTGTTTTGAGATGCTTTATAATTATGTAAGAATAATAGAAAACGAAAGAGAAAGTCATAGCGCTAATTTAAAAATCTAAAAGTTCAACATTTCTCCAAATTTTATCTTTTTTTTTCTCAATTTAACTGTAGGAAATTGTTTTATTGGGGTAGAAAACTTAAAAGCTGTAGGATATTTAACATAATTTTACTTTCAAATGTACTTGTTCGCAGTTTAAGGGATTTATGAAAAGTATACATTTAAAAAAAAAAGTAAAATTCACACCTTTCGGCAGATCAAAGTTCCACAGATATGTTAAAAAATACATGTTAAGAAAATGATTCGAAAATCTGATAATCCACAAACCTGCATGTCGCATGCAATACCAAGTGAGACTTCGTGCTTTAATTTCAACAATTCAAGTTACAAATCGTAAGTGATATTTCTCGTCATTTTATTTTACGAGTTCTGAAAATGCATAAGAAACCCAAATCGGTTGAAAGGCTTTGACGTATAAATTACGTCCCGGGCGAAATATTTCTACGAATTCTTACAACTGGAAACAGTCTCTAATGATTTTCTACGTGAATTGTAGATTTGAAAAATGTAAAATTGAACATTTTTTTTTTCAAAAGTCTCAATTCAATGTAAATATAATGGAAATTTGACTAAACATGATACATAGATGTTAAGATTTGTAGATTGTGGAGGAGCCCCCCAGATGGTGTAATGGCTTAGGAACGATTCTATTCCGCCCTAGGCAAGGACTCGATTCACGGCTTCGATTTGGGTATTAAATTTTTCGTCCCCTTAAAGTGGGTAACGCTTGCGACCATCGGATGCCTCCATAGTAAAATGGCCAGTAGTTCTGGCCTTAGTAATCCAACTTTTCCAACAATACGACAGAAGCTTTTGAACTAAAGTTTTCGAACATGATGAGCGTTGTGTTGCTACTTTAGTCAATCGTTCGCTGTTGTCGTCATTAAAGGGTTTTTTAAAAATTAAAGCAAGTTTGAAAAGGTATTCCAGTTTCCCTTAAATTACGCTATGTATAGCGTGGTCATTCACGACATATGTCTCATATAATGCATACGTAAATACTATAATAGTTTGAAATATATACTGCGCCCCTTAATGTGCCTGTAATTGCCACCATAACTACATTTTTTTTACTAATAAATAAATAAATGAATAGTGTGTTGGTTTCTTCAAATGAACTTTGCAAGCACACTGCTACTAAAATAATTATGTAACATTTCTGCATAGTACGCAAATAATAATTAAACAAATGTATAAATATATTCATCACTAGGGTTGCATGCTTTGCTTAGTGGAAAATATAGAAGCAGTAGTATAAGAATCATAAAATGCGCAAATACGTAAAAATAATGAATATACGAAATAAAATCAGAATGTGAATTACATTTGGCAACCGCTGGCGAGTATCTCAAATATATCACAGTATGTCAGCGGCTTTGAAGTATAGACAGCAGATCTTGGAAGGGAACTTGGTTTGTGATATTCCTTAAAGCATATTTTAAGAGCCGTTTATATGTCAACACGTCAGATCCATCCGTACTCTTGATGCAGATCAGAAAAACCAAAAAATAGCTAATAAAATTCCAACGGAAACTTTGGCAGAGCTCACCGTATAGCCCCAACATACACCGTAGTTCTGTACAATGTACATTCGCTTGGAAAAATGAGAAGTTATATAAACGGTAAACGCATTTTTTAACCGGTGATGAAATGAAGCTGCCTGTAATGAATGGATAGGAGAATAATGGAGTATATTTCTACTTTGCTGCAATGGAAAACCTCTTTGTAAGGTGGGATGAATATCATTTAGACAGCCCCTTGGAAATTGACTTATGATTTTATTATGCATTAAAAATTTCTATTTCCCATTAGTTTGCGCTATTTTTCCTCACGTGATATTTACCTTTTAACTCCATACTTTAGCTAACGTATGAATTTATAATACATTACAAACTTATAAATTAACCATGAATGTAACAGTATAAATTGAAACACATGAATTTCTGTGGCAATTTCAAAAGACTTCGAACATAAAGTGTTTGCTTGTTGTTTGTTTATTAAAATGTAAATTTTTGACACTTTATGTGTTAGGTTAACTTGTAAAAAGATGTGTCAGCCACAAAGATTATTTCACAAATGGAAATGTTAATATTATTGCTATTTTATTAATGTTCTTTGTACTTAATTGAATCTTTATAGGCATATAACGTCATCTAGAAAGAATCATTTACCACAAAAAATGCAAATGAAATCCATAACTATAGACAATCAAAAAAGGAATGCTATACAATACAAAGCTATCAATTATCCAACATTCTTTAGTTATGTCTTCATCTGACACTAGAGAATAATATAAAAATGTACTTGAAATTACATTGCCCATAACAGTTAATTTCATTAAGAATGCTTGATAAAGATTAGTTCTTGAAATTTATGTCATCAAAGTTTAATAAAGCATGCAGAAATAGGCAAAGAATACATGTAGCAGAAATTTGTGTGAAGCTTTGATTGAGTTTCGAAATCAGTCGTCATAGAAATCAGGACACTGATTTTGATACGAAAAAAGTCCATTTAATCTGAAAATGATAGCGAAAATAATTTGAGAAAAGGATAATAAAGTATGTTTTTTATGAATGAATGCTCTTACTGAGTGAACTTACATGATTATGAATGAACTTACATGAGTGTTAAATGTTTAGTTTATATTTTATTCGACAAAATTATGGATCACTACTAAGCCATGTTATTAATGTTTAAAATCGATTTCTGAATGTTAAATATTTAGCTTTATGTTTAATCTAATCAGATGACTAGAAATTTTACAAAATCATTAAGCAAATCGTATGCTTACACTCCTATGCTTACTGCAGTTATCCCTCAATGATGTTGCTCAACACAAAATATAAAACATAATTGTTATATACATTTGACATAAATAAGTAGTAAATAGCATTAATTTTATTCATCTAAATCACACTACACTGTTAAATTAATCATGAGAGTCTTTGTAAATGAATTTTATTATTATCTGCCTCAATATATATACAGGGTTATTCGCTACCAGACTGACAAACTTTCAGCGGGTGTAGAGGGTAAAGAGATGGTTGAAAATCCCAAAGCAATGTGAGATTGGAAACGTCGTCTTCATGTACCTGTTAATAATCATTTTGGAGGAAGTGTTGAAGTGTGCGTCTAATTTCTTAACCAAGTTTCATTAACAATGGGCTTTCCTCAGACAATTTCATAAATGTAATGAAAGAAACAATTCTGAAATAACAATTTTTATCAAGTGCAATTCGGGAAAGAGGGATTAGTTTTTGAAAAACCATGGTCGGAAAGTTCACTATCACTTGAACACTTCTAAAGCGATTATTAAGGTGCATGAATACGACGTTTCCAACCCTGCATTGCTATGTGATTCTGAAACATCTCTGTAACCCCTACACCCTCTGTAAGTTTTTCAGTCTGGTAGCGAATCACCCTGTATATATATATATACATATACTAGCTGACCCTGCAAACGTTGTTTTGCCATATAAATTATTCCTAGGATTATTTTAGTAGAAAGAAATGATTAAGTTATTGTTAGTTTGTGAGGATGTGGTATATGAGTGGAAGAGGCATGGAGCTCTGTGAACGATGCTGGAATATAAAAATAACACAATACCAAACATTTGTATTTTTAATTCATTGTAATGTATTCTTTAAATTTATATATATCGCTAATTACAATAATTTTACAAAAAAAATAAATAAAATCAATCTCTTACCGGAATAGAGTGTACAATATTTTTTGTTACCCCACCTTTAGCTAACACAAACAAACTGGATGGTTTGCCCACTCGAGAGCATGCCACGTATAATTGTCCGTGTGAAAAACATGGTGTGCTCAAATCTAAGCCACAATCAGACATAGTTTGGCCTTGAGACTTATTGATAGTCATTGCAAATGCCAATCTTATTGGAAATTGAAGACGTTTAAATTGAATTGGCACATCCGTGGGTATAATAGGGATCCGTGGTAGTAATATATTTTCACCTCGAAATTTGCCATTTAAAATGACGGCTTCGACAACATTTTTCATTAGATTTTAATAACTAATCACGTGCCGTTACACAGCCGTGGTGGGTTCAAATTACGAAGCAAAATAATCGGAGATCCAACCTTCAGTTGTAAGTTATGCGGCGGCATGCCTGGTAAATCTAATGAGTTTAAAAACTCTGCTGGATAATTCACACACCTTCGGTGGCATCGCAAACTGTATCAATAGATTTGTATGACACTAACTCCCCTGGCAATAAATGTTGTATTTTAAGATTCAGTTCGTTGACGTCTACATTTTTTGCTGCTAAAATTGCTCTTTCTGCCAGCCACTCATGATTAATAGATTGTGTATGTACATCGGGAAATATCTGGTCAATGAGAGCATCTTGCGAATCAGTAATTCTGCAGAAATCGGCCGGTAATTTTATGCATCCAGTTTCATCTACAGTAACTTTTCCATCGCCGATAGTTAACAGCTGTTTTGAGAATGCCTCAGCGGATAGATCTCGAATTATTTGAACGCGCATATTTACTTTCAGTTAATGAAACATACGCCACTGTGGCGTAATTTTTCAACATTACGCCACAGTGGCGATGATTGTAAGCTGGCTTTGATTTCATCAGCATACGTTGAACGTAGGATGACGGGAAGTGTTTGTCTAAAATCTCCTGAAAGGAGTACCAGAGTGCCGCCAAATAGTTTGTCCTTGTTTTTAAGATCTTTCATTGTCCTGTTCAACGCCTCAAGCGAATGTTTGTCTGCCATAGTGCATTCATCCCAGATGATAATTTTACACTGTTTCAGCACTGTGGCCATGGGCGATTTTTTTTTTATGTTGCACACTGCATCTGGGTTATTTTGAATATTTAGTGGTAGCTTAAATACTGAATGAGCTGTTCTGCCTCCATCAAATAAAGTTGCCGCAATACCAGACGATGCAACGGCCAATGCGATGCCATTATTCGATCGTATTTCGGCTAGGATTAGCGAAATAAGGAATGTTTTGCCAGTTCCACCTGGTGCATCCAAAAAAAAAGAATCCACCTTGCCCTGCCGAAACTGCGAGCATAATGCGATCGTGAATGCTTCTTTGTTCCTCATTCAATAGTGGGATATTGCGAGTAACAATCGCTGCCATTTCAGCAGTATTGTATTGTAGTTCTCGATTCATTTCATTATTTATTAAATCAGATACACTACGATTTGGCGAACGCATGCCGAAATGACTGAGTGGTAAGTTGGCAATGATAATGCACAAATCCTCAATAGCAATCAATGCTTCATTGTACATAGCGTCGATGAATGGTATTGTTAAATCGTTGCACCGTGTACGATGTTCATGCAAAATATCATCACTCACTGAATCTTTATGACTATCCCAGAATGTCTCTGCTTGGGCCGGTAAACATGCAGTCAACACTATAGCGAACAGTAGACGAATTTGTTTTGCCGTACAGTTCAATGCTGCTTCAGCAAGCATACATTCCCACTGGTTGTCATCTTCCAGCAAGCCTAGTGCAAGGCATGCTTCTTTATACGTTGGATATTGTTGTCCATTCACTTTACGTATATCTTGAAATGACAATGGGCCGGTAATATTAACCAACAACAGTCGATGATAAAAGCACTCAGTTTGCTTTGGATTTACTGCAAATACTCGTCCCATGGTGTTTGATTTATATAAACCGGGACATGCATCAATCGGTGTACCTTGCTTGCGAGGCATCCATTTTTTTGTGTGAGCCCATGTGAAAAAACTTGGTACTTCTGAATAGAGTAATGTCCGTGAAAAGGCACCAAAAACATCCGCACGATTACACAATTCAAAAAATTCGGTGAGTGTAGTTTTTGGTGGATTTATAGCATGATCAATCGCTGTCTCGTTCGTAAAATATACGAGCTGGCCGTTCTCAAGATGGATGGCTAAATGAATAACTGCTGGATCCCGTTCATGAATTGGGAAACCAAAGATACGCCAAACAGCTTCATTGGAGCTGATGTATCGGCCCGTTTGATAGAGATTTATTTCATCATTTTTATTCACTGGAGGAGGCATTGTTATTGGTATTTCCAAACTCGAAATACAGCCATATCACTGCCTTTATGTATATACTTACAAATGTATTTGATGCTCTTCACGGAACTGCAGAACTCAACGTTAGTATGAGCGTCGTATGTTTTGCTCTATAGAGGCGAATATGGCACCACCCAACGATTGTCAATGTCATATCTATGTTGTTGATATTTTTAGTAAATGATTGTCCGCCATTATCGGGACTCCTTCGACGATATATTGGATATCCGTCAACATTTGTGATCGTATCGTTAGTGAACTTTTTAGGGAAACTTTTGGTGCATTTTCCATCTGGCATGCAAGGCGATGAACGATTCAGGTCACCGCATGGGCCATGAATCATGTTTGCTGTAACAATATCAAACAGCAATTGATCAGTAGACGGATCTGGAATTTCCGCAGAGAAATTATACTATCGATTTCTTCAGGACAGATTTTGTCGATTTAACCAAACACAAATGTGTGCATGAGGTAATCCCCTCTTTTGCCACTCAACGAATACATCCAGCAACGTGTGGGACCGAATACATGTAATTTTGTAATGAAACTTATTAAAGACTTTAATTTTTGTCTTGAAACACACGTGCTGTAATGTCATGACGATGTATTGCATTTTGTCCAGGCAATAACCAAAGATGTTGATCTCCGCCATTTTGGATTACACGTGAACGTAATAAATAAACATGGTCGTCCATATTCGCGCACGAAAGCAGAGCATCTGTATGTATTCTTGCATATGACACGTGGACTGCCTATATACGATGATGGTAGAATGACAGAGCTACCAATTTCGGCGGCATAGCGTTGTTGGCAATGGCATCTCGCAGGTGAATGTATTCTTCCGCAGGCGCTTTGCCTGATTATATCGCAAGTACCGTAATCGTTCGCATCTACTATCTTCACGTACAATGTTGACCATGAAATTGTGACAAAGCTCACGACATCGGTAGAATGATGTTATCCTGACCGGGTTAAATCATCAACCGATAAGCATAAAAAATCCTTCGACAACGTCTTGCTTCTTTTCTGCTTCTCGCTCCTGTAAATGATATATATGAATAAAAACCAAATACTAACTTAATAATTAACAATAGTTAAGTTTAATGAAATTACGATCAATAAATTAAGTTTTTGGTAAATTGAGTAATGATCAAGTTCATAATGAATTAGTACACTGTTGTGGGATCTCGTTGTTTAATATTTATGCAATACCCGTCCTTGTCCCTTCAGAATATTAGTGGATATTGTGAGAGCGTCATATGAACGGTGTGTATCAGCAATGAACTGGAGATTAAAACTTCTTCTACGAATCACAATTTCTCGTGTAGCTGTACAATCGCCAGCCATGATTCCAGCAACGTACGTCGACAATAGGTGCGTTTAACATCTACAGAATATGCTCTCCAGCAGGTGTTTTTATCAGGATTGATGACAATAGCATGATTATCAGTTGTAATTTGTGCATGTGTGATTTGAATATTTCACACAATTCATTGTGTTCATTTAATTAGAGCATCCAGCTCGCTGATGATACGTCTTGCAAAAATGATAATTAAGCCACTAAGTACTGGTCATGAGCACACGTGCATCACGCTTGCACAATCCTCACCACCCATAAAGTATAATTTGATAAAAATTTATGTGGTTCGTTTGCCTATTGGCAGAAATGAACCCACTTTGTGATAAATTTGGCCTTTGATTTTAAATGTTGAATTTGAAATTGTTAGGACCATTTACAGCTGCTCATTTTTAACTATTTGTGTTGCTCCGTAACGAAGTCAGTTGGAAACATGAATTGAATGTTCGATATTGACTTTTAGGAACTAGGTTGGAATCTAGATCAGTGCCGATAAGTTAAACCGTTCATGCTCAGGTGGTGTTTGAATTATAGGCAGCTGCAACCTTTCGGACGCGCAAAACACATTCCGCCTGGCTACATTTTTAAATTTAAGAGCATTAACAATGCGGACATTTCCATATCCATAGCACCAATTACTACTTATTTGAATGAGCATTAATATTGAACATCGGGTTCATACTGGAACGCTAGACGCAGGAATGAAGCAGATGTAAATGAATCGATGATGTCACCTGTATGCGGTGGTTCATTTGCTCTGAGTCTGCCTAAACTATAAATAGTCGTTAGCTGTCTTTGTTCTAATCTTCTTTGTTCATTTCGTTCAGATCGTGCGTCCTTCTGATTCTGCTCTGACGCAATTGAACCATGCGCACACGCACATTAGTATTATCTTGCTGCTGCTGTTCTTCTATCCTTTGGGCTCTTATATTTCGCTTGCCTGTAGTTCTACGTGTTTTCCTGCCCAAAGAAGCCTCTCTTGCGTCTTTTTGGCAATTGTTCACGGTTTAAAACACACATAAATACGAACAAAGTGAATTAATTTATGATGAAAAAACAGTAAATAATGTATTAAAATATTTATTTTTGATGGTCATTTATTCGGGATATATTATATTAAGTGTACAATACGTGTATATTTTACTATCTATTATTTCTACGTACCCTTTTAACAATGTTTTTCTCTTTGAAATGATTCTTACAAAATTTTGCACACACTCATAATAAAAATAATTTATATGTGTCAACCATGGAGCTAGAGAGTATTAAGGAAGACACAGAACTAATACTGTAAGAAGTAACACCTATATTTTTCTCTTCCTTTTATTCTCACGATAATCTCCACCAATTCGACGGAGCGCGCCATCATATCCGCCTGGTATATACTTTTGTAGACTCTGTAAAAAAAACATCTTTGTTGCAATCTAATTTACGCAGATTGCGAGTGGCAACATACGATGAATAAAATAAATAATATGATTTTTTAGAACAACCAATGTTTAGGAAGTTTAATCTTCTTTAAGTAAGGAAATAAATTCTTTTAAAAATACCGCAAGTTGAAAGCTTATTCTTAACATTAAATAATATTTTATGAGACCAGCAACCGCTACACTGTAATTTCATAGTCATCTCTCTTGCGGTGGTTAGCGCCGTTAGGAACTATCGTGTTCTCACACACACAACACGATCTCATCTCGACAAATAGCATAAATGAATTCAGAAGACCTCAAAAACGTGTAAATACACCAAAATCTCTAAGTTGAATGTGCCTATATTCCGTATCCGGTGCCCCTTGGTTCTGGCGATATCGTGTGTGCCGAGTCAACGTTAGTAAAGTACCTTGCCAGATGGTAAGTTTTGACATGGCACTAACCATAAGAAATGTGTAAGCTTGCGACGTTTTTTTTAGAGGAATGATAATGCGTGAAATATTGTAAATTGGATAATTATAGAACTATTGAAAGAAGCACGACAACTTCTTGCAACTTTCGGGCATGCTTAATAGTTGTTTTTTAATCTAGCTACTGTGTATAGTGTGACGTAAGCAGATGAATGTAACCGAATTCGCTTTGCTCAATGGACGTCCCTAAGCTGTTAATTTGCGTTTTCGTTGCGACCCATGCGTATATTGTTATCTTTCGTTTTTCCTGTTCCTTTCGTCTACTATTCCAATTTGCTTCAACTTGTACTAATGTTTTTCTTTTTTTTTATTTTCGGTCTCGCACAGGGGTCCCGCGTTGAGTATATTTTCGATTGTATGTATACGAATTCGCTCGCTCAATTTGATCGTCATTAATTCTGTTAAGTTGCGTATGCGCATCGCGTTATTGTTATTTCGATTGCGTTTATTCTTTTTCCTGGTTTCGTCTATATTCTAATTTGCTTCAACTTGTACTCAATATTTCTTTTTTGGGGGGTCTCGCAGAGGGGCCCGCGTTAGCATAATTTTCGAGGGGGACCGTTTTGAGGCGGTTGTGCCGGACCCATGATGTTTTTTTTTGGGGTGTGCATCGCAGAGGTGGCCGCGTGTAGCATATTTTTCGAGGGGCCTTTTGAGGCAGGTGGCGGACCACTGATGAATTTCTTTTTTTGGATCTCGCAGAGGGACCCGCGTTAGCATATTTTCGAGGGGGCCCTTTTGAGGCGGTGGCGGACCCACTGATGTTTTTTTGGGGGGTCTCGCAGAGTGCTCGCGCGCCCTCGGAGGAAAATGTTTTTACACTACATAAATGGGCTTTTACCAATATTTAGCAGGCCTTTATACTAGATAAAATGAATATTCACTATTTGCGCCCCCCTCCGAAAGAGTTTACTGCTTCCGCCCTTGGAGAAAATATTGTAAAGCTGACGTCATAAACTTGAAAATCGTCTGAATTTTTTATCACATGTTGGTCTGGAAAATCGTTCTTTTTGTTTTGTTTTTTTTATCAGAATCTGAGTGGGCAATTCTGATAATTAAACGCGGTGCATTTGAAGTATAGAATTTTCATTTAGTGTTTATTGCATGAAGATTGAAGTTTGGTGTTCTTTGATTCTGAGTCGAATAAGTTTGTGTTGACTTTTCCTTGTGTTTTTGATTCCGTTTTACGGACCCTTTAACGTAAGTTAGTGAGCGTCTCGGGGAATTTCTTCGTTAGTATGGATGTGTGGAATATAGAATGGGGCGGGGGGGGAAAGTGAGGTAAGTGCTTCTTTAATTGTACTTTTTCTAATGTTTTGCTGTGGATTTGACTGTTTTATATAGTGTCATTTACTTAGAATTTGTGTTTCTATGTAAAATTTTAGTGGTTTATACTAGTGTTTATTCGTCACAAGACGGCGATAAGCCGTTGGAAGCTTGGCGGTCGCCAGGGAGGCTTGGCGCCATGGCTGGAGCTTGGCGCCAAGGTCTGTAGCGCTCGCACTTGGCGATCGCCAAGCTCCAGCGGCTATCGCCGAGGGGCACCGTCTTGTATGATTTAACCGTTGAATTTTTTCATGATTACAATACCTTTCCTTACAATGGTACATGTTCGTGAAAATAAAAAGGGTGAAATCTGAAACACTTTCAGGTTTTAAATACGCACTATAGTGCCACATATTAAAAATCGTATCATAATTTATACGTCGTCACCCTATTTTCCTTACTTATCCATTAAGTTGCAAAAGTGTATCGTTATTCAAGGACTGCTGCTGTATTTTTCTTTCTTTTCTCGTAAACCCATCTTTGAATCGAAATCTATCTTAAAATTGCTCTGCTAAGACTAATTTTACAATCTACGCCCAAGTATATTACAACTATACTGCATCAGTTTTATATCTTGTTTCGAATGTGCATCATAATCCATGAGTGTTACCGTTTGTCTTTTCTGGGTTAGATTACAACTATTAACGCCTCGACTCTCGCACAAGGTTTCTGCGATCATTAAACATATGCAGTTACACTGACGATTCTGTTGCTCTTTATGTGGCAATCGGCAATCGTAATTTAGAATTACTAACTGGCGCGATTTGGTAACAAACATGTTAAGTACTGCATGCCGTTACAATTTTATTTATTTTGGATTGCCAATTAATGAAGTTTTAATAATTAAGGGTCTTCAACTTCCTTAACTGGTGCGTTTATCGCTAGTTTCTTTACTTTAGTTGTTCATCTAGTTTCTTTTGGGCGCGTTTGAAACGGTACTTACGTATTAACTCGGCGGTCACTTCCGCCAAACTACTTTGTCATAGATTTTAAATACATTGCCAATCGTATTCCAAACCATCAAAAATTTAATGTGCCCGGCATTTATCTTGGTGAAAAAATTGCTTGTCTTGGCGGACCGCCTGGAAAATACGTATGTACCGTTGAAACTTGTGCATAACTCCCAGAGACCCATGACTGAAAAGCTCACCAAAGTACGAGAATTTTTTAGGTTGGCGAGAGTGGGGGTGCTAAAATAGGAATCAACTCTTTCTTGTACCATAAAACACATCTTTGGAATCGAAATCTATCTTAAAATCGCCACCTGAAACTGTTTAGAATTTCCTCCAGGTATGTTCCTCCTGTAGGCGTATTCCAACTATACCGCAAAGACATTTTAAATACTGTTTGGAATGGACATCATAATCCATGAGTGTACCGTGTTTTCCTTTCTTGTTCCACAGAGCACTTCTTCGGAATAGAAATCCATATTAAAATCGCCTAATAAAACTCTTTTACAATATACGCCAGGCGTTTTCTAACTATACGCGAAATATATTTATAATAAAGTGTCGCGTTTTGGCACCACATTTGGCCATCATTAAAATTTAACGCTGCATTCTAATAAAACCTTTGCACTTGTTTTCAAAAATCCGTTTCCTTAAGCTCTCAGTAAATTGCGCCAAGCCGGAAACAGTGCAAACCGCTAGAACTCACTTTCTCGGCATTTGAGCATTTTATTTTTTCGCCAAACTAAAAAATTTTAACATATTTAGCTCGGAAATCTTCAATTCTTATTGTTTTGCGTATAAAAAATTTCATTCCTGCTCCGATTTCCCATGCACACGATATTATAATTTAAAAAAAAAATAACTTTACGAATATAAACTAACAAAAAAAAATTATTATTATTCTTTTATTTGTACTTTGAGAATTTAAAACATTTTATTCGGCAAAATCGCCACAAATGGCAACCACGATCCTTATTTCACACTTTTTTCACTACAGGGGTTACAATTACGGAAAGATTTTTGCGTGGAGAACATAAAAAATCACTTAAATTCCGGGAACGGGTGGACTTTCAAAGTTTTAAAGTGGACTATCATTTATTCTATATTATTTGACATATCTGTGCAAAATTTCAGGCTGATAGGTCCATTTTTGTGGATTTGTATACGAATCAAATCCACAAACAAACAAACAAACAAACAAACAAACAGAATTTTATTTTTATTTATAAGGATTGTCGCGTTTTGGCACCACATTTAGCGATCAATTATCAAAAATTGCAAACCTTGTGCGACTTTCAACATTTTATTAACTTCCCCCCCCCTCTCCACATTATCTGGCAAACATATTTGAAAAGTGATTCGACACGCTAATGTCTACACAGAAATCCTGATTGAAATTAATAGCACTCGGGGGCTAAACATTTTGGGGTGGACCGCCCTTATGACTTACGGGTATGAGACATAGTTAAAAACCTATTCTATGACCTAACGAATATACATAGAAAATTTCATTAAAATTGGTCGAGTAGTTTCGGAGGAGTTAGGTGACTAACACTGTGACAGGAGAATTTTATATATTAGAGATATATATTGAAAATGATATGAAATTTTTCTGATATGAGGAAAACTTTTAATTTATTCTTATCAAGTAAAACTGCTTTATGATAGAATAGTAAAATGTATAAAAGAAATTGTTACGATCTTATGCTGTATGATTTTGATTACTAACTACGGGCAATATTTCGTTGCATTGCAAAATGCATAATAAATATAAACTTATGCGTGCAACCTCAGTGTTTAGCAGCTGGTGCATCTTGTAATATGCAATATATCGTTTCAGAATGATTCAAATGTCGAATATTCATCTGAAAATTTATGTAAACCGATCACAATTAAATCACATTTAATTAGTAATTCTCGAAGTATTATTAAAAATATTGCTAATTGTATAATTCAGATGTTACTTTTTTTCCGGAAAAATAATTTACTATGATTAGTTGCGTTCTAATACCTTATACTGTAATAAAAATTTACTCTAAAATATGATTTCTTATCAAAAGCGTTGTCCACATTAATATCACGAAAGAAGTGTATTAGCAGTAAATCATTACCAATATAAAATAATTAATGTTATAAATTAGTTTGGAATTAAAAATTTCTTTACCCAAAGCTAAATATGACCTTGAAAAATCATTAGTGTCATATATTAGTAGCTGGATGTTTGCCAGTTAAATGCAATGCAACCATTAAATATTAAACTTTATGCCAATATGCATGCATATTTTTTGCGAGTCTTTGAAATAAATGTTTAAGTGATTGTAGGCCTTACCATGAAGAAGGAATTGGCATTATTGGGAAAATTTTGTATACTATCAAACACACAGTCTTAAAACGAAAAGAATCGATATAAAGGGACAAATTTACATGTGATAAAACTAATTATATGATATTCTCGATGTCTAAGAAGAAAAAAAAAAACTTAGTAAAACATTATGAAATTACTAGCAGCGAAACCCGGCGTTGCTCGGGTTAAAATACACCGCATGTTTAATGGTATAAAAGGTATTTAAGGATCCATTTTTAACGTAGATATTTTAGATTTATATCTTAGATATTGAGAGACTTATTCGACCATTAAACATGCGGTGTATAGAAAGTATTCCTGCTGATATGGCAACAGACGATAAACATTAAATTTTAATATTTTATTGGAGTTGAAAAACTGTTGTTTAAGTTACTTTGTTAGTGTTTGTCTAAAGTTCATGCTATTTGAATTCGTAGCTTATTGAGTATAAAACACGAAAGATAATGTTTAATACTAATGAATACACTGAAATGGTGTTACTTTACGGAGAATTTCATCGGAATAAGCTAGAGGCTGCGAAGCAGTATGCTATAAAATTTCCGAATGACAATCACCATCGCAATTGCAATGTGAGTCTTCACTCGACCAGACATTTCTAGAACTTTCTGGAACATTCCATATCGATTTTAACAGTTGCACACAATTTGGAACTTTCTAGATCATTCCAGAAATTTTTAGAACTTTCTAGAACATTCCATACCGATTTTAGCAGTTGCAGACATTTCGAATCTTTCTAATCATTCAAGAAATTTTTCGAACTTTCTAGAACATTCTGGATTGTTTTTAACAGTTGCAGAAATTTTGGAACTTTCTAGATCATTCAGAAATTTTTAGAACTTTCTATATCATTCTGGTCGATTTTAACAGTTGCAGACATTTTGGAACTTTCTTGATCATTCCAGAAGATTTTAGAACGTTCTAGATCATTCTAAATCGATTTGAACGGTTGCACACGTTTCGGAACTTTCTAGAACTTTCTGGAAATTTTTAGAACCTTCTAGAACATTCTAGATTGACTGTAACAGTTGCACACATTTTGGAGTTTTCTAGGTCATTCCAGGAATTTTTAGAACTTTTCAGAAGTTCTCATGAGTTAGAAAAGGACAGATATATATTTTTTCACATTTTCGCCACCCACAACCACCACTTTCACCCACCGCGACGAAACTCCCTTACTTTCACCGTGAGACCAAGGGGTATTTACCACCCCAAAGGGAAGGTAATTCGAGTTGGTGGTGATAGAGAAAACCCCGTCTTTACAAACGAACATTAGCATTTTATATATATATTAAGATGAGATTAAGATTCGCCACCTACAACCACCCACTTCCACCCACCACGACCAAACTCCCTTACTTTCACCGTGAGGCCAAGGGGTATTTACCACCCCAACGGGAAGTTAATTCGAGTTGGTGGTGATAGAGGAAACCCTGTCTTTACAAACGAACATTAGCATTATATATATATATATATTAAGATTCGCCACCCACAACCACCCACTTCCACCCACCACGACCAAACTCCCTTACTTTCACCGTGAGGCCAAGGGGTATTTACCACCCCAACGGGAAGTTAATTCGAGTTGGTGGTGATAAAGAAATCCCTGTCTTTACAAACAAACATTAGCATTTTATATATATACTAGCAGCGAAACCCGGGTTGCTCGGGTTAAAATACACCGCATGTTTTATGGTATAAAATATATTTAAGGATCCATTTTTAACGTAGATAATTTAGATTTCTATCTTAGATATTCAGAGACTTATTCGACCATTAAACATGCGGTGTATAGAAAGCATTCCTGCTGATATTTCAACAGACGATAAACATTAAATTTTAATATTTTATTGGAGTTGAAAAACTGTTGTTGAAGTTACTTTTAGTGTTTGACTAAAGTTCATGCTGTTTGAATTCGCAGTTTATTGAGTATAAAAAACGAAAGCTAATGTTTAATACTAATGAATACACTGAAATATTGTTACTTTACGGAGAATTTCATCGGAATAAGCTAGAGGCTGCAATTCAGTATGTTTTAAAATTTCCGAGTGACAATCACCCATCGCAATTGATCTTCACTCGACCAGACATTTCTAGAACTTTCTGGAATATTCCATATCGATTTTAACAGTTGCACACAATTTGGAACTTTCTAGATCATTCCAGAAATTTTTAGAACTTTCTAGAACATCCCATACCGATTTTAGCAGTTGCAGACATTTTGAATCTTTCTAGATCATTCAAGAAATTTTTCGAACTTTCTAGAACATTCTGGATTGTTTTTAACAGTTGCAGAAATTTTGGAACTTTCTAGATCATTCCAGAAATTTTTAGAACTTTCTATATCATTCTGGATCGATTTTAACAGCTGCAGACATTTTGGAACTTTCTAGATCATTTCAGAAGTTTTTAGAACGTTCTAGATCATTCTGGATCGATTTTAACAGCTGCAGACATTTGGAACTTTCTAGATCATTTCAGAAGTTTTTAGAACGTTCTAGATCATTCTAAATCGATTTGAACGGTTGCACACGTTTTGGAACTTTTTGAAACTTTCTGGAAATTTTTAGAGCCTTCTAGAACATTCTAGATTGACTGTAACAGTTGCACACATTTTGGAGTTTTCTAGGTCATTCCAGGAATTTTTAGAACTTTTCAGAAATTCTCATGAGTTAGAAAAGGACAGATATATATTTTTTCACATTTTCGCCACCCACAACCGCCCACTTTTGCCCACCGCGACCAAACTCCCTTACTTTCACCGTGAGACCAAGGGGTATTTACCACCCCAACAGGAAGTTAATTCGAGTTGGTGGTGATAGAGAAAACACTGTCTTTACAAACGAACATTAGCATTTTATATATATATTAAGACTAGCAGCGAAACCCGGCGTTGTTCGGGTTAAAATACACCGCATATTTAATAGTACAAAAATATTTAAGGATCCATTTTTTAATGTAGATAATTTAGATTTCTAACTTCTATCTAGCCTTATCTAAGTCCTCACTTGCAGATCGCTACTGGGAGGCCAGGGTCCATTTGGATACATAGACTATTTGATGCAGCTGAGTTTTTTGTTCGTGTGTTTTCTTTCTTTTTTACCATTCCTTTGCTGTATTTGTCTTCCTATCTTGCATTTGTCTTCCTATCTTGCCGTTGGGGGAAAAAAGTTATCGCATCCTGAGCATATTGATGCATGTGACGTGGACTTCAAGTAATATTACATGGCAAGATGACCAATTTTCCCATGTTATCGACGTTT
>JAWZYV010001460.1:0-23320 GCA_038373885.1 Cheiracanthium punctorium | reverse complement strand
TAACTCCATTGTGTTAATCAGAATTTTATGGTGTCACAATTTTTAGACCATTTTTTTTTACCGCGGAGATTCCGATCCTGAAGTATATTGATCACTGATAGATGAAAAAAAAGATCAATTATGCAAGCAGGAGTAGCTAGAAATTTTCATGGGAATGTTATGACTACTGCAACTCACATATATGTACAAGTGTGTGTGAAAAGGGAATGAAAAATGTACATTTTGTATGGCAAAAAACTCCGCATGGGGGGTTATGACCCCCGATCCCCTCCTTGGCTGTGCCACTGTACGCAAGCATAAGTTGTCACGTCATGAAAAACCGTCGTAGATGGCAATCACCGAAGTTGTTTTAGAGTTATACAGAATTAAAAATTTTACTTTTAGTAAAGTTTACTTTTGATGCAGTTCGGATATTTGGTTTTAATACGTTTCGGCTAAAAAGGCGAGATGAAATATTCGTAAATACAGCAATCCAGATTTTTCTTAACTATTGAGTTTGACACTATGCAACTACAGTATATTCCCTACACACGGTAGATACGTTCCGTGTTATAGGAATCCCTGTTGTATGGGTCCTGTCCTGTACTCCACCTGGAGTGCGGACTGCGTGATATAATCGCGGCAAAACGTGTTTGCGCTCCGTAAAAATACAATGATGTTTGGTGTTGCCATTCAAAAGGTATGTTAATTACAGGAGCTAAAGCGTCATAATATCAGAATATATGTCTCATTTGCTGTGCAAGTCCCTTTTAACGAGTTACATCGGTGAAAACGATCGTAATGTTTTCACCGTGTTCTAAGAATTCGTGTTGTAGACCCATGTTATAAAGGATCAACTGTAATCGGTAAAAAAAAAACCAAGTTATTTATATATATTGCGAATTGACAGCGAGATCAACGTCAGTTTTATGTAACAGGTGTGATACTGCATTAAAAGTTTAATAAGGGTAATAAGCTTTTTCTCAGAAGTTACATCACGAACGTTTTCATTTACAAAAGCGACATGATTTTCACCGAAAGAGGGTGCATTTTTGGCTTTTAAACGTAAATGATGCATCCATTGCTTCATGTAGGTTTTGTTAATTTCGGTGAAATTCAATAAAGTCCTCGGCAAAACAACTGCGCTAATGCATTTTCCACGCTTTTCGAAATGCAAGATAAAATTGTAACCAACATCATGTAATGTTATTTATGTGGTATATATTAATGCTATAAATTAAACCTCACAAAGAGAATTATATCATGTAGATATCAGGCATTTTTCGAAAGAGAAAAGTTTTGCCTGCATACCTTAAAGTTCTTTCTTTTTTGATCGCCAGTCACATTGACGTAGTTTTTGTGTCATGTTGCAATCGTCTAAAATTCGCACTCATGGCGTCAACTTTTAGCGCGATTCAAGTATTTTTTCACGTTTCGTGATTCCGCATTGCTGGGTTTAATTCGAATTATACATGTGTTAGGAAAATATGCGTTTCCCACCGTGCGGAGAACGGGCACGCAGCTAATCCATACTATTAAACTCTGTGTGCGTCTGTCTGTGTGTAGCATCATCTCCTCCGAAACGGCTGGGAGCTGAGTTTCGATCGAGATGTCCATGGATTCGGAAAATTCCGAGGAAGATTTTCCGCCAATTTAAATTTCGAAATTCCAATTAGTTTAGGAGATATTGATAAAAAACCCGCCAAAACCGCTACTTTTTGCTCTCCGCAATTGTAATCCCTGCAGTGAAAAAGTGAGAAATAAGCATCGTGGTTGCCATGTTTGGCGAAATTGTTAAATGCGTTCTTTAGATTTTTTAGATTCTTGAATTAGAAATAAAAGAATAATCTCTTTTTCTGTTTAGAACATTTGCTAGGTAATTTTTTAATTAAAATATGGTGTACATAGGAAATTAGAGCAGGAATGCAATGTTTTGTTTACATGAAAGAATAAGGGCTTGGCGATATCTGAGAATAATATGCATAATTTTTTTTAATTTGGCGAAAACTTAAATGGCTGATATGGCGATTTTGAGAAAGTAGTAGGCTCTATCAATTTGCACAATTTGTATCAATTTGCGAAATTTACTGCGAGCGAACCGAAATAGGTTTAAGTTCGTGTGCGTAGGTTTTATTAGAATACATTTAATTTTCCATGCAGAAATAGTACATTTATTAAGGCAATTTTAAGCGATCGATCTTCGGAATTTTCCCCAAATTAAGAAAATTGATTTAACTTGGGGAAAGCCGCTAAATTTCAAAAGAAAAGAAATTCTCGCATTGGGTAAATTGGAATAAATAAAACACGTTATAGTGGATAATTTAAATAGTGCTATGCTACATTTGAATCAGATGCCTGCATTAATTTTTTGCGATCGAACCACACACAAATAACTATTTCCCATTTTGATTGCTGTTAAATCAGTTCTTAGAATGACTCTCTGAAAAAAAAAAAATTCTCGCAAAATGGCGTATGCTTCTTTAGTACCTTTCTTAGAAAAGTTGGCGATAAATATTCAATTGTACTTTAACTACGTGTTTAATAGCGCGTGTTTTTTGGTTTGTACTGCTAATTCTATGGCACGATTGAGATCAGCCAATGTTATGAGCGGATGGATAGATAATGTTTTTTTAATCCCGCCAAACAGGGTATAGTAAAATAGGAATTCTGTATAAATACGAATGATTTTTTTTAAGATGAACGAGAATGTTTTAAGCCTGGTAAATATAACTAGTATTGCCTATAAATTACTGCATTTACAGTGATGCTAAATTTAGGATTCATTTTGGCTGTTTGCCATCGACTATCGGCTTTATTTACGCCAATATGGCAGTTCTAGCAAGCATAAATTTCATGTTCTATTTTAAATATTGCTACAGTTTCCATAGTAATGAAATCCGTTGCTGCCACTTAAGCTGTTAAATTTAACAATTAAGTGAAAACTCTCATTTCTACAGCTCTAAAGACTCGAAAAATGAAAACGCATTGGATATGAAACGATCAGAACATTACCACAATCACCACGTCAATAACGCGAACCTGTAATTTTGGTTATTTTTAGCTAAATTCATTTTCATGATCTTTAAGAAATCCTGGTTACTATTTCAAAGCCTTATATATTAATACCGATTAGTTTGCAAGCAGATTGATTAATCAGTATAAACTGAAGCTTAATGAACCTTTGTAAGCGTTTTTCTTGAAACGAGGAAAATGCAGATTGACGTCTTTGGTGTAGAAGTGGCGATAGGGGGAACTACTTAATTCAGTAACGTTAATGGGGAATGATAAATGAATTTGCGTATGCAGAAGGACCCCCAAAATCAAGAGAGTATGGAAAGTCAGGAATATGAAATGAAAATACAAATTAAATCAAATAATACGAGATATTAATAATAATACTAGAATGACGTTGCAATCATGTGTAGAACAAAGGTCCCAATTCCTTATGATATTCCCCTAGTAATGACTTAGTCCGACCCGTGGCCGAGCGCATAGCGCTCTGAACTGGGAGGCGGAAGGTTTCTGGTTCAAAAATGGTCGCGTCCGCTGACCTAACTGTTCGGAGTTTTCCTGTATTCCGTTCGGAAAATAAAACTGTTCTCGCAACATGCATATGTTAGGCAACATATATGACTGGTTTTCTCCAAAACGTAGCGTAAATACGGGTTAGGACAACTTAGAAAGTCCACCACGGAGGATACCCCCCCCCCTTGGCCTAGATCCCATGTGTGGAGACTAGATAGAGAGTTCAATTTAACGCCTAGCGTCGTGTGCAACTTATAGAAGCAGTTCCATGATATCCTGTTTTATCATATCCTGTGTATCATATAAAATCCTGTTTTATCTTTTCTACATTCTGCCTACAGTCCTTTTACGTACGAATATATTTATGGCATATTGGCACCGTGGAATTCTATGCACGAAGATTCGTTATCCACTACCGTTATGGCGTTTTACATCAAACTAATAGTCCAGTCCTGCCAAGGGGAAGCTGGTGTTTTTGTTCTATTTTATGTGACGAACATGACACGATGATGATGCAGTTATTTTAAGATCACCATTGACACTCAGTTTGCAGTTGAGCAGACTGTTTAATCTTAACCACGGATATATATTATAGGAGTGGACACTCTCAATAGCTGCTATGCTAGATTTTTGGTACCCCAAATAAGTTTTAATTATGTAAACATTGGAAATCGAGTGACGTGCAGCGATCCTAGCGGCAAAAGAATTAAGCGTTCCCCGTACTGACTGATAACTAATTTTACTTCTTTTTAATTTTCCGATCTAGCATGTGAACGAGATTATGAACGCGAACACTCAATTTAAATTATTTTTTTCCCTTTTGCTTACATGGTTGCCTTAGTAACAGATGAATAAAAAATGTTCTATCTTGAGATTATTAAAATATTGAGTTTATATTTGTGAACGAGTGCGTAAATGGTGGCTCACAGAAAAGAAGTTTTCGTCTGCCACGGTATATATTTACATTAGAAAAAGGCTAAGAATTCATGACTGAGCTCTTTATTTAACATGAATTTAATATTTTAGTATCGGTTTTTTAGCGGTCATTTAAAGCTGTGTTAAAATGTGTCGCAGCATGAAATAAATGTAAATACTGCTTGTTTGAGTGTGATCGTCATTATAAATAAACACTTTTTAAATATTGCATTCACACATACTACATTCTTCTAAATTTACTACTATTTCTTAAAATACAACTTTTGGGCAAAATAATAACACGGCATGACATACATAATATTACTTCGCTTCGAAATTATTGCCTATATTAATTACGAAATAGTATTCTAAGACAATTATGTAATTAAAACACACCTGAAGCCAGAAATTATTACATCTGACGTTCATAAGTCTATATATTTAATTTTTTAAGTTCTGCTCATTCGACGATCTCCATTGACTTCGCCTCGATGGAAATATAAACAACCTGAGATGCGCAGAAGCAGAAGATCCGCAGTTAACCAGCGTGCGTAGTACCATCGGTTTGCAACAACGGCGTTATCCAACTTTCTGAGAGAAGTGTTCACTCCTATAAATTTACCTTCGTGATTGGTACATAAAATTTTAAACTTCACAGTACATTAAACCCCCACCCATAACACAGTATATATTTTGTTATAGGAATCTGTGTTTTACGGGTCCTGAGCTATACTCCACCTGGAGTGCGTAATCCGCGTATAATCTCTGGAAAAATTATTTGCACTCCTCAGAAACACGACGATAATTAAGGTTGCCATTCAAAAAGTATATTAATTATGAGCTACAGCGTAATAAAATCAGAACATCTGTTTCAGCTGTATTTTTAACTATCTGAAACCTATTGGACACTTTGCGAATTTGCCACCCATGTGGATTTTTCATTATTTGGCGACTTGCGTATATGTATAGTTAATAATTAGCTCTAAGAAAACAGTTCTTCATATGTTTTCTTTGATAAAAGCTACGAAACAGCTAGGAAAACTTGTCACCCATGGCGACTTTTCATTATTGGGCGATTGACACATGCTCACAACTTAGGATTACTGCTCATGTAAGGTTCCCGCAAAACCGTTATCCATATTTTCATATGCATAATCATTTGCAGATCGGCGTATTTAGCACCATGAATTATATCATCTCGCCGCGCTGCCAAATATCCAAAGTGTACTACAACTGCTATAATGGATGGCATAGTTAAAGCCACCAAATAGGTCTACTGGTAGCAAATACTCCAGCTGGACCGAACCGGCTTTAAAATAATCTGCATTTTAATTATTTTACATTTTCAAGATACTGGATTCTAGCATTCTGGAATTCGAAGTTAAGATTCACCCTGATTGGAAAGATACCATTTTGCCGGATCATTCCTAATGCCAACATGGCGCTTTTAAAATCAGTTACAATGAGTTATTCTGTTTTGGAAAAACGAATAGTCGCTCATTCTAAACTCCTGTTGTCTAAGCAAACTTACTATTTAAAAACTGCCAACTTTGTGTAACGCACTTTGCGTTATTTATTTCATATATTTTTAATTTGGCGCAAAATGGGTGTCATTCTATTTCATGTTTGTCAATTTCACTCGATTCTACATACTTGGAAACGCTTTGTTGCAATGGAATGAATGATTTTATGCCAAATCTGGCAACCATTACGTTTTATGTTTTCAGTTTTTTGTTAATATCTTCTAAAATAATTCGATTTTCGAAATTAAATTCAGCTTATTAGCTTCCTCGGAATTTTTCGAATCTGTGGACACCTTAGTCGAAACTCAAATGCCCTTATTTTTATACAATATTTTTTGAATAAAGAAAAAGTATGCGGTTTTATTACTGTTTTCTTGAAAATCATACGACCGTTAGTCGTTAGTAAATATTTCGTAAAATTCTATTCTTCAGTTTTCGACGGACCGTCTTACAACTGACTAAACATAATTTTAGGTTAACATTTTTCGCGGTAGTTTCAACAGAAAGACAGCCTGGTGGGTTTTTTTAATTTATTATATTTTGTTGTTGTTGTTGTTGTTCAAGACACAAATGCGAGTATTTAGACACAAATTCTGTATTTCTCACACAAAATAAAACACTTCCACAGGCAAAAATTCAGTGGAAACTTACGAGAGACATCGTAAACAGTCCCTCAAGGCTCAAGTAAAGAAGAATTCAAACACAACACAGCACTCTCAAACAAAGCCATTAAAACAAGCGATAATACCGCTTCTATAGCGTCAATACAAAACCTTAAGCTGTCACGGGCATCTGATCTCTCAACAAGCAGAAGCAAGACTGACTCGACCGTGGCCGACCTCTCATAGTTGTTGGAGAAGCTATTAGAAATGTCTGGAGAAAACTATCCTTGTTATAGAAGAAACTCGATAAAGATTGCATAATAGAATAGAGTAATATAAAGCTAATTTTAATCCAGAAAAACCAACTTTACAGGCCCCATTTGGGAAAATCGCGCCAAATGTCCGAAATGTCTTCAAGCTTGGCGACTTTTCTGCGGTTATCGCCAAATTTTGGGCCGAAATTATGTCCCCAAAAGTGAGGTTAGCGAAGGCCTACGACCCATATTTCTCGAGATTTCTAGAAAACTCTATGTAAACCAATGGGGAAATCCAAAACTCCATTTCTCCGGTTCTAGTTAACCGATAAAAGCAAAATTTAACTATTTGACGCTAGAGCACGAATTTTAAACCCCAGAACAGAGGGTCGCCCCGAAAATTCACAGCAATATTGATGTGACAATGCTCGAGCTTTCAAAGGGTGAATAGCTATTTATTTTCATCCAAGTTTTTCATTAAGCAATTTTTCAAGTATGCCTCTTGTTTAGACTTTTGGTAAATATGATTACTTTTTCATCCTTCAAGGAGTACACCACGATGGCATTCAATGCCGAACCAAGCAGAGCAGAGGAGCAATGCGGTCGGATGACATGCAACGAAAACCAGTGCTGTGTAACAGTCATGTTTCAGCGGCTGTGCCGAGACCTAACCAGAGAAAGTGAGAAAAAAATCCTTTTTTATCTTTTCTACATTCTGCCTACAGTCATTTTATGTGTCAATATATTTATGACACGGTGGCGCCGTGAAATTCTATGCACGAAGATTCGTTCTCGCTACCATTTTGGCCTTTTACAACACTAGGGGCCATGGCCCCTAGACTCGCTACGCTCGCTTTTCGTATGAGGCATTCGGGCCCTAATAAGGCTTATTCGTAAAAAGAGGCATCATTTCAACAAACAAAACCCAACTGTTCGATCCTATAGAATGTTACCGAGTTACACATTGCTTGGTTCTTGCATGTTCCTTGGAACATAAATATTTAAACTTCGCACTGTTTTTAATTATGTGAAACCCATGGAACACCTTGCGTATTAGCCAATTATGGCGAATTTTCATATTTTGGAGACTAGCGTATTGGTATAGTTAGTAATTAGCTCTAAGAAAACAGTATTTCATACGTTTTCTTTGAAAAAAACTACGGAACAGCTAGGATAGCTTGCCACCCATGGCGACTTTTCATTATTGGCGATTGACACGTGCTCACAACCTATAATGACTGCTCATGTAAGGTTCCTTGAAAACCGTTATCCATATTTTCATGTATAAAATCCTTTGCAGATTGGCTTATTGAGCACCACGAATTATATCATCGCGCGGCGCCGGCAAATATCCAAAGTCTACTAGAACTGCTGTAATGGCATAGTGAAAGCCAGCAAATATTTCTATTGGTAGCAAATACTCCAGCTGGACCGAACCGGCTTTAAAATAATCTGCATTTTAATTATTTTTCATTTTCAAGATGCTGGTTTCTAACATTTTGGAACTCGTGGTTTAGATTCATCCTGATTGGAAGGATACCATTTTGCCAGATCGTACCTAATGCCAAGATGGCGCTTTTAAAATCAGTTACAATGAGTTATTCTGTTTTGGAAAAACAAAAAATCGCTCATTCTAAATTCCTGTTGTCTAAGAAAACTTACTATTTGAAAATGGCCAACTTTGTGTAACACACTTTGAGTTATTTATCTCATATTCTTTTTAATTTGGCGTAAAACGGGTGTAATTCTTCTTCATTTTTTTTTTTTCAATTTCACGCGATTCTACATACTTCGGATTGCTTTGTTGCAAAGGAATGAATGATTTTATGAAAATCTGGAAACCATTCTGTTTATTTTTTCAGTTTTTTATTAATATCTTCTAAAATAATTCGATTTTCGAAATTTAAGTCAGTTTATCAGGTTCCTTGGAATTTTTGGTATCCGTGGGCAACTTATTCGGAACTCAAATCCCCATGGTTTAGATGGAGATAGCCGAACAAACTCTTGAAGGCGGCGACGTCAGCGGCCGTTCCTATTTTTTTTGTGGTTTGAATAGAGAGAAACTAATAGTCCAGTCCCGTCAAGGGGAAGCTGGTGTTTTTTGTTTTTTTTTTCTTTTTTTTATGTGACGAACTTGACACGATGATGATGCAGTCATTTTAAGATCACCATTCACACTCAGTTTGCAGTAGGGCAGACTGTAAAATATTAACCACGGAGATATATTAGAGGAGTGGACACTCTCAATAGCTGCTGTGCTAGATTTTTGGTACCCCAAATAAGTTTCAGTTATGTAAACATTGGAAATCGAGTGACGTGCAGCGAAACCAGTGGCAAAAAAATAAAGCATTTCCCGTGCTGGCGGATTACTAAATTCACTTGATTTTAATTTTCCGACCTAGTATGTGAACGATGTTATGAAAGCGAGCGCTAAATTTAAATAATTTTTTTCAGTTTTGCTTACATGGTTGCCTTAGTAACAAATTAAAAAAAACGTTCTATCTTAAGATTATTAAAATATTGAGTTTATATTTGTTAACGAGTGCGTATTCGCGGCTCACAGAAAAGAAGATTTCGTCTGCCACGGTATATATTTACATTAGAAAATGGCTAAGAATTCATGACTGAGCTCTTTACGTAACATGAATTTAATATTTTAGTATCAGTTTTTTAGCGGTCATTTAAAGCTGTGTTAAAATGTGTCGCAGCATGAAATAAATGTAAATACTGCTTGTTTGAGTGTGATCGTCATTATAAATAAACTGTTTTTAAATATTGCATTCACACATACTATATTCTTCTAAATTGACTACTATTTCTTAAAATACAACTATTGGGCAAAATAATAACACGGCATTACGTACATAATATTACTTCGCTTCGAAATTATTGCCTATTTAATTACGAAATAGTATTCTAAGACAATTATGTAATTAAAACACAGAAATTATTATATCCGACGTTCATAAGTCTATATATTTAATTTTTTAAAGTTCTGCTCATTCGACGATCTCCATTGACTTCGCCTCGATGGAAATATAAACAACCTGAGATGCGCAGATGCAGGAGATGCGCAGTTACCCAGTGTGCGTAGCGCCATCTCTTTGCAACAATAGCGTTATCCAACTTTCTGAGAGAAGTGTTCACGCCTATAAATTTACCTTCGTGTCTTAACGTAGGATTTACGCTCAGGGGGTAGAAATATCCTGGAGAGCGCATGTCCATTCAAAATCCGTTGGAAACGTGAGGCTAAGGATGAACCTTGGGTACAGAAATGCGCAGAGCTTTTAGGCTTGTGCTTTATCAACCCATTCAGCGAGTGGTAAGTGTAAACTACAAACGAAATTTATTGTTAACATACGCATTAGAAACTCTCTTGGCGTGAACAAAAATATTGCCTAGGCTAAGTGAATGTGCATACATTGAAGTAAATATTCTTCATTTATAAAAAGGACTAGCTGAAATACCCGTTCTTGGCACGGGAATGAATGGACTTTTTGATATTACGATTTGTTGGGATTAGTATTTTTTGTAATAAAGAGATATAGCAAAATGGATATCGCGTTATATTGTGTTCAGTAATCATGCATGCCGAATTTCAAAGCAATCGTTTGTACGGTGCAGAAGGTCATGCGGCGTAGCGCAATTAGTGGACAGTTTTAGCAAAAAGGATACGGCGAAAATATTCTTCGCATTCAGAAATCGATGTCTACGAATTTTCATGACGATCGGCTGGACAGTCCTGAAATTCATGTATTGACACGACATCTAGTGGCAAGTTATAGGAAAAATGATAGCGTCAAACCCTTCCCCGTGTTCAAATATCTATGTATACCTGTGTATACACCCCTACATATCTGTGCAAAATTTAAGGCAGATAGGTCAATTTTTGTGGATTTGTATATTAATCAAATCCACAAACGGAATTTCATTTTTATTTATAAGGATATATGTAGATAGATTTGGCATAAAACTGGCATAATTTCCGTTGTATTTAATGTTTTTCATATGCACGCGCTTCTTTATTGAAGTAATGGCTTCTTGATAGCTCAAAACATCAATCATTTGATACGGGTGAAACTCGCCTAGCATGGTGTCACCGAACATCCCAAAGAATGGAATTAAAAATATATATCTGTCGGCGACTGGAGAAAAAACTACTCATTTAATCTAAACAAATGAGACGGCCGAATTGATTAGGACAAATAAGAAGTTCTTTGCACTAAAAAACATTTATTTACAAGTAAAACCGCATTTCTAAATTCTAAACACACGAATCAAAACTAAATATAAGGCATAACAATAACTGCTGCAAACTGTTCTGTTTTTTCTCACGTTAGTTCTTCCCTTCGCTGTTGCCACTCACTCAGAAGAGAGTACAATTAGTCTGTCTCCATGGCAACCTGGTACTATGGAGTCAGTTACTCGCTTGAAAGGCGACACGATGCAACACATGGCAACGTAAAAACGGTTTTTAATTAATAATTAAAAAAGTAATTAAAAATCTAAAATTCTAAGTAGCCTATAACCTTCTCGAGTGTCCAATCTTAAGCTAAACCGCAATTCATCCTAAGCGATTCACCGGTTTAGGCGTGAAAGCGTCATAAACAAGCAAACAAACAAACTCACTTTCGCATTTATAATATCAGTTAGGATGTTTCTAAAATGTGAACAGAAATCTTCTACTGTGAAATGTTATACCAGAACCTTTCACAAATCATGAATTGCATCCATATTGTTGCAGAAAACTCTGCCAATCTCCTGGGGTCGTCGCTCTAAAGTCCGTTAGCCCTTTAACGCGCAGTGTTCCCGCTCTGGGAACACTAAACTCTGACGTTTTGACTGTTGCCAGTCACGGAGAATAGATTGGATTTCTATAAAAATAGTTGCGGGTGACATAGTTCCACGAGAATCCTTTACTTTTTAGCACGTCATTTCCCGTCAAAAAATGGTCACGATTATGTTTAACAGCACTGACATCTCCTGGAAAATGGAAGAATACGAGAACAGCTGGATAGATATCCCAATGCTGAAAAAAGGGCAACCGTTGCCATAGCTTGAATTAACTACCAGCAAGATGGCGGACGATCGAAACGTTCATCGCGTGCCACAGATCAAGTCACAGACGACAGCTGGCTGTGCGGCACAGCCAGCTGTCGTCAAAAAAGGGTCTCTAGATCTGTGGCACGCGATGAACGTTTCGATCGTCCGCGCAACGGCTGCCCTGTTTTCAGCATTATGAAAGGGTTGCGCGTCAAAGGGTTAAGTGTAGAAAATTCTAGTAATGCATCCACTTGCCAAGATGGAACGCGAACTTTATGGCTTCTAGAACTTCGCCGAACAGTCAGCTGTACAAAATTCCAGCCACTAACGTCCAGTATCTTGTTTAAAACAATCCACTCAGTACCAAAGCTTTCACAAATGCTATAATTCCCACGCAAAATAAAACACTTGCATAGGCGAAAATTCAGTGGAGACTTACGATGGAAATTATAAAACAATCCCTCAAGACTCAGCAATGAAGAATTTACACTCAGCACTTCAACACAAGACTTCTAAAATTAAGCGAACTATAACTTTCAATAGCACAATTCACAGAACAATGCTACCAACTAACTCATCATAAACTCGATGAACACTAACTTGAAATATGAAGTCTTCATACCCACCCACGTACTTTCTAGAAAAATCGTGATGTGTAGAAAGACCTAGAACAATCGCTTTTTGATTACGTCACAGAAGAGTAATGGAATAATATTATGTGATGTTAATGCAGGAAAAACACCTACACAGGCTTTATTGGAAAAATCGCGCCCAATGTGATAAATGTAGCCAAGCTTGGCGACTTTTGGGCGAATATGGCTTTCTAATTAACCGATTTGGATGAAAAAAAAAAAATATGCAAAATTGAATTATTTGACGCGTAGAACACGAATTGTAAACTACTTTTAACAGTTAAACGACAGAAATACCCAGAAATTCGTAACTGTATGCAGAGCAGCTATGTAGCATAGAACGACGGAAATGAATAAAAATAGAACGACGGAAATGAAAATCAGCACACTGGCCACAGATGTTCCCTGGAAAACTAAGGACAGTTGGATACGCAAGAACGATGAGTCGACGATTATCATACGTTAGGTGCTGAAACAAAGTGCCTTAAGTTATGGCTACCAAAGCGAATTTATTTTACAAGACAATCAAATAACTCGACGTCACACACACACAAAAAAAAAAAAAAAAATATTCAGCCTTCAGCTGAAATTAGTTTCCCCTCCGCTAAAGAGGTTTTTTGACAGAACCTTTTAATTTGTATTGGCAGCCATGTACAGGATGTATTTGCATGTAAATCAAACGGGGAGAAACCAACCGTTCTTCCAGTGGTGTCAAGTATTTTAAACAATCCGGTATTTCGGGGAATTCGAAGCCATTGCTTATAGCTAATTCTGGTATTGTCAATTTAATCAAACAATCGTAACATGTTTTGCAAAATTTGCCAATATCATCGATATCTTTGTAAAAGACTAGTTTTATAAAGTCCGTTGTCGCTCCTTTGGACAGTAAAGTTGTTTTGGAATGGGTTCTTATTGACTTTTTGAACCACAGTCGATCACAACAATAGCATTGGTGGATTGGACCATCAGCAACAGCTTCGAAAAATTTTTCAGCTAATTTACGAAATTCTAGTTCTTCACACCTTACATTTAGATCAGTATCTGTTCTTGGTCTTTTCGATGGTATATCTAGACAGAGTCGTAAACGTTTTCTGTCTTGTCTTCTGGATTTGGATTCCGCTTCTTGAGCACGAAAATCTGGATCTTCCCTTTTTCTTTGCATAAATAGACGGTTAGTTTCACGATGACTTTCTTCCGGATCAGACAACTGGCGAGGACGGCCAGCGCGGCCTTGAACAACAGTCCCGGGTATATTCTTCTGATATTTAACGATGTAATACTGAACAGTAGAGCGTGAAATACCAAGCCTACGAGCTATTTCACACTGATCCCGCAAAAATGAAAATTTTAGAAATGCCACGACAGAACACAACCACTTGCTCCGAGGAGGGACAAAAGTTTGAACGCGTCTCTGGAAACAAATCCAAGTTCTGAAAAATGAAATCGGAACCTCGGGAACTTGACAGCCAGTCGCAGACGCTCTGACAAAATCTTACAGTTTCCCCTTTTGTTTCATCTGACGTTACTTTGAAATTTTTCAAGTATCCATTATTCCAATCATCTGTCGGATCTTGGTGTGTTTCAAATTTCCGTGAGATCTGTAAGATTTTATTTACTATCAATTATCATCCACGACTTTTTTTGTCTGCCCAAAACTATTACCCTCTTTAGCGGAGGGTAAAAAAAAAAAAAAAAAATCCGTGAAATTCATAAACTCTGCAGCAAGCTTCTGCAAACCGTTCTAAATAACTCCTTAAGACGACACAGACAGATATTGTTACAAGAAATTGAACCTTGTCGGAATTTAATATTCAAATCGAGAATTTATGGGAGAGAAATTCGAAGATGTAGTATAAGTAATACGTAGTAACAGGGGCGTAGCCGAAATTTTTGGATTAGTGATGAAATTCCGTCTATTTATACACATATAAGTTCATATCCCCCCCCCCGAAATATTTTCCTGGCTACGCGCCTGCGTAGTAATACTAGATTTGTTAGGCTAATAAGGATTAAAGCAAAATACACAGTTTTAAAAGTATTTCGTAAAATTAAAAATGTTTGCTATATTCGTCGACATAGAAAGCAACTGGATGGACTGCCGAAATGACCCCAACACTAAAAAAACGTGTAATATTTCTACAGAGCTCCGCACAGCTAGCCGCCTGACGACGCTACTTGATTTTGATGTTCTGACAAAACTCTAGGTTACATAACTCTTGGTGTCGTCTATGCTCACGTAGGTCGGTTTCAGCTTAAATTTTGTATTGCGAGCTTCAATACAAGTATATACAGATTGAGTTAATGAAATTGAATGAATTAAGCTACTGCAAACTATGATGGATGTTCGTTTTAAAAAAAAAATCTCCTCATTTTAAAAAACATTTAAAAAAAGAGACTTAACGAATTACGTTCAGTCAAGGCTATATTTGCATAGAAACTCAGCTCCTGTACTTCATTTTTTTGTGAATTTTTACATTCAATTTTAAAAAAATAAAAAACGCCTCTTGGGTTATGTAGGCGTTAGAGAGCCATTCTACCACACCACGGGTCTGGGTTCGATTCTCCGCACGCTTTTGATTGTTAGTTCATAGGAGGCAATGCTGGTCCACCTCTTAGGTGCCTCCATAATAAAGGCACCAGTCATTCCGGCCTTGGTAGAGGTCAACGCCTATAAAGGGCAAGTTCCTGCCATTAGGGAAAAGAAAAATTCAAAAAATTAT
Organism: Cheiracanthium punctorium; assembly: GCA_038373885.1. Classification (NCBI taxonomy): domain Eukaryota; kingdom Metazoa; phylum Arthropoda; class Arachnida; order Araneae; family Cheiracanthiidae; genus Cheiracanthium; species Cheiracanthium punctorium. Next base: position 8,127 of record JAWZYV010001460.1, on the reverse strand, counting down.
CTGATACCATTTGTAAATTCTTCTCCTGTCTGTTTGATTTAATAAATATAAATAGAAAGTAAAAGGGAATAAAAATCTGAAATTCTTCCAGGTTTTATTTATGCACTCGAGTGTGCTTTTACTCTCTCTCACACACACGAAACCACCAAGAATTTATATGTGAGTTCCAAGTATGAAGTAAACTTTCAACATGGCACAGTGGTTAAGTCCTTGGAAATAATAGGCAGGCGAAGCGTGAAGCGGGTCTTATCGCGCGTCTGTCAACCTAACTGAAACCTCTGCCACCGTCAGACTATCGCCAAAACTCGCCCAGAACGATGGCAAATGGCGATAATTTGGGCATGGACCCAATGACTGACTATCGCCAAATTTGGCGATATTTTGGAAAAACTCGCCAAGGTCGACGACAGACGGCGAGATTTTGGGCATGGACCAAACAATGACTGTCTACAGTTAAATTATATTGAAGATGTCCATAGACAGGGTGTCTACCACATAAAGTAAACTTGATTTCTTGACCTTTTCTTGAGCATAGTAAATACAAAATCTTAATATCAAAAATACATTGTGCACGGGATGCAGAATATGTGCAATCCGGCGATCTAGGATCGGAGGAAATTTTGCAGAAAAAAAACAAAAAACAACTGATTTCAATTATAACAATGAATTACAAAATTATTCGAGCTTTTCTTTTACCTTATCAGTTTTTAAAGCGATTTTTTTTCAACATTTTCACCGATCAGCCATTTGCTTTCTGTTAACTTGTACCAATTGCTATTTAGTAAACATGCATGTAGCTTGTACATTGCAGATCTTTTTACATTTATGGTAATACAGAACTTATGCAAGTCTATAACGTATTATGAAATTTTCGGGAAATTTTCATATGGGTTGTTGCGATTTAAAACATTTTCTATACTCCAGCATCATGCCGATAGAATGAAGGAAAGTTATACTTTTAAATTTAACACTATTAATATATATTAGTAAACATTTTTGTATAGTAACATTAAGTTGCGTGAGTTACTCAATAAAAGAAAACAATTATTACCTAAATTGTATTACCTAAAGTATAGCCCTAAGTAAATATGTACCCTAAGTATTACCTAAATATTATGATAATATGTAATACTTTAAAAAGTAATTAATCGCCAACAATAGTAAAATTGAAAGTATTTTAAACAAATTCATTTCTTTAAAGATTTACATAAAAAACATCTTGATTAAAATTTATTTTAAATCAGTTATTTAAAATAAAATTCCTTTACTTCAATTGCAATGTACACGCTGTAATAACACTTTGAATACTCGAGCTTTTGAGTTTAATTACCAAAAATCTCCTATTTTAATATAAAGTCAAACATTAAAAACTGCATTAAAGAAAAGAAGAATTTAAATTAAAATCAGCCATTTTTCTTTTTTTCTCTATTTAGCCATGCGAAATCAGTCTAATCCAAATCTGTATCCACAGAATCAGTGTGATGTGATAGCTTTTCAGTTTGCATACAAACTTTCAGATGCATTAAAAAATCATGAAATTTATATTGATTCAAAATATGTGTTTGTGTAGATAAGTGAGTTTAGTGATATAAATACAAAACATATTTAAGGGTAAATATTCATTTACCAAAAGGATGCAAAAATATTGAAGTTATTAGCTATAAAACTTGGAGATCAGCGATAATTATAATTTTTAAGTAGAATGCAAGTAACTGTTTTTAAAAAAGAAAATGTAGAAAATAAGCGAAACATTGAATTTAAAAGGGAATGAAAGAAGAAAAAATAAGCTTAAACTTTTTTTTTGTGTGTGTGTGTAGTGAAAGCGGGTAACTGATATACTTTCTCAAGTTTTGAAGATATATATACTTGACAACTTTTGAAAATTCCCAAGGTGTAAAACAACACTCAATTGACAAATTGATCTATTGTCTGTTTAATATACAACTTTTTGGCAGACATCATTTGTATGATTTCTGCTAAATAACATGTAAATGACATTTTAAATGAATTTTATAAATAGCATACGGACAGTATTTTAATGTTTCACCATGAAATAAACACATGAAAGTCTTTTAAGTCTATTTGCATAGTTTAAATAGAATAAAATATTAAAATTTACACAACACACACTTAATATATATTTCTTAAACAAAAAAAAAAGAAAGAAAAACATCAGGGAAGGGGGGAAAAGCAATTACGTAATACATAAAAAGTACTCTAAAATTACACCTGAAAAAGAAGAATTTAAAAAATATATAAACATGCCAAGTCGTTGGCTTTCACAAATATTTTACTTTTCCTAATCAGAACAGCCTTTGTTTCAATTTCATTATCATTACTATCATTTGGTATAATTTTCGTTCATATTTCAACCTGTGATCTTCAATGAAAATTATTCTTTACTATTTTGCATTTTAAAAAGTGGTCTAAAATTAATTTAAATATGAAATAAGAATCAATTTTATTTTTATTTCAAATTTAAATAAGAGATTCGGGTGGGCAATTCAGTAATCTTAAAATAAACAAAACTGCAGAAAAATCACATTAATAATAAATTTTAAGAGATTTTAATTTTACAACGAAATATGGGGCCTACTTTATTAAAATAAAAAACTTCAAAAAATCATTTAAAAGCATAAGAAACGGAAGTTTCGTATAAAATTGTAAAAATTGGTAAAAAAACGTCATTTTTACAACGAAAGAATAATATTAGTAAAGTATGAACAAGTATATTCAAATTGTCTTAATGATTTTACTTCTTTCCTCATGCGTGGAAAATTCAAATGTGGTGGGGATTTGTATCTAAAAATACCAAATTTGTTTTCACTAATGCGATTTACACTTTTACAAATACTGTACAAGACCGTCATTATACTTTATTTCAACAAAAAAACTAAAAAATTAGAGTTTTGTAATCGCAAAATAACGGAACTACGTATAATAATGAAAATGAAGGAGTGAATGTTTTGATTAGGAGGGAAAAAAGCATTTGCAAAAGAAACTTGGCTTTCCTTTCTTTTTTTTTTTTTTTAAATCCTTTTCAGGTGCAATTTTACGGTACTTTCATTTACAGTAAATTTTAAGAGATTATTTTTTAAAACAAAATATGGGTCGTAATTTTATTAAAAATACTTCAAAATATATAAATTCAAAAGAGTGGTGGAATTTGTATTTTAAACTACTAAATTTTTTCATTTAATGAAATCTACACTTTTGAAGTTGTGCACGGCAACCATTATGCTTTATTTCAACAACAACAACAGCAAAAAAAAAAAAAGAAAAAAAAAATCGCAATCCTAAAATAACGGGAATTCAGTTTTGCCAGCAAATTTTTCATAATCACGCAAATTTTCGGACCCGGAAATGACCGAAAACATTGTTTTAGATTCTCCAATTTTATCGTATTCGGCATCATCTGCAATTTTTCTCTCTATATATGCTAGTCTACAACTAGAGGAGAAATCGGGACACCTGCCCTAAGCATAGTGCTGTTACGTGAAAATGGAAGAAAGGGAGTGCCAAAACAAAGGTTTGTCCCGGGCGGCGTGATCTCTAGTTGCAGCACTGTATATGCATAATATTTGGAAATAACCTGTTATAGGAATGCCAGTTTAGCTAAGACGTGTCCGAAGGGGTGGGAAATTGCAAGTGCCCGATATAGTAAAAAAGGGGGGGGGGACAACGATGGCATCTCTTATTGTGCGTGGCGACAACGGATTTTCTAAAGGGGCAAGAAGTCTTAATAATTATTGTTGAGTAATATTCATAAATACATAATTATAAAAGAACTCCCAAAACTTCTGGGATCGTAAAGAATTTCCCTCTTACACAAATTTTTAATTTTCCAATCGATGAATTCAAAATACAGTGGACTCCGCTTAATGTGATCGCGGTTAATGTTATCAATCGCTTATTGTTATCGAAATCACTTGGTCCCGATTTTCTCTGTTCATTTGTATATTAAAATTATCGCTTTATGTGATCATTACATCGGTTAATGTTATCAGTTTTCGAACCTCATTTTAACTGGCAAAGGAATATTCACAATGGATTCAGAAGGAACCCATTCTTTTCTTTCCCTTTGCTGTTGTTTGAATTTCCCAGAATTCTCCCTCTTCCACGTATGCTTCCACCTAGGGAAATGGGGAATGAACAAAGGAGTGAGGAATTACACTTTCCTGGAATTCCCCCCCTCCACGCACATTCCGCTGGTGGTTAGTGGTTGTCAGATAACCGTTTTCTGGCCCGTTTTCACTTGCTGTGCATTGTAATCGAAAAATTTATGGCTTTTCTTATGACCAGTCGGAATGAGCCGACAAACGGTAACCCATAAAACCACACCCCTCAGATCATAAATAGACGGAACGGGAGCTTTTCTTCCTGAGAACGTTTCCTTCAATACATTCTTTACCCCTGGAGTTCCCCCTCAATCTTCAGCGCATGTGAACTGGAGATTATCGGAACTCAGAAGGAGCGTATTCACATTTTATGCCTTGATCCCTTACATGCAGCTTGTCGATATGGAAGCCAGAAAGTGAAATGATTTAACGTTAAAACAAAAGATCGAAATTTTAAATCGTTATGACAGGTTACTAAAAATGAGTCAGCGCAATGCTGCAGAGCAGTTAAACATTTCTCAGCGTTTATTGTGTAAAATTTTGAAAAATCGTGATGAACTTACTAGAAGAGATAAACAAAATGAAAATACGGAGTGCAAACGTAATAGAACTGGTAAAGATGTGCAAGTTGAAAAGGCTCTAAGACTTTGGTTTGAAAATGTTCGAGAACGTGATGATCCAGTCAACGGACTCCTTATGCAACAAAAAGCAGAAAGTTTAGCTTCTCAAATGAGAATAAAAGATTTTGGTGCAACAAATGATTGGTTTCAGCGATGGAAGACACGCGAAAATATTGTTTACAAGAGAATTCACGACGAACAAAAAGATGCCGATAAGCCAGCAGCAGAAAATTGGCTACGTGACGAGTGGCCAAAACTAATTGCCTCATATTCACCAGAAAATGTGTACAATGCCGACGAAACAGCTTTGTATTTTAGAGCACTGCCAGAATATACATACTTATTTAAGAATGAAAGCTTAAAAGGACATAAAGTCTCAAAAGAACGTATCACTGTTTTATGTTGCGTCAGTATGTCTGGAGAAAAACAGAGACTTTTAGTCATCGGGAAAAGTAAGAATCCTCGTTGTTTTAAAGGTGTTAAAAAACTTCCTGACGACTACTATGCCAACAAGAATTCCTGGATGACAACAGTCATTTTCAATGACTGGACATAAGTGGGACGATAAGCTAAAACAAGATATTCTTCTCCTTGTGGACAATTGCACTGCACACGTTTTAAATGTCACTCTGAAGCATATTAATGTTGTTTTTTTACCCGCAAACACTACTTCCCTTTTGCAGCCTTGTGATCAAGGAATTATTCGTGCTTTGAAAGCATATTATCGCCTCGAAATGCGGGCCCGATTACTGGATGAAATAGAGTGCACACAAAATCTTAAAGCTAATGATTTGGTCAAGAAAACTAACGTTCTTGATTTGGTGCACTTGTTAACATCTTCCTGGAATCGAGTTTCTGCTCAAACGATCAGAAACTGCTTCGCCTAAGCAGGATCTTGCGAAAAAAATGACCAGAAATCTGAAGAAAAGATTGAAATTCCTTCGGATATGACCCCTGAAGATTTCGAGGCATGGGCGGAAGTATATCAAAGCATCCCAGTAGCTTCCACATTAACAAAATCTGAAGTCTGTCAGATTGCCATAGGAAAACAGACGAATGATGGAACTGATGAGTCCGATGAAGAATCTGTTAATATTGAGCCACCTCCTACAAGTGCTGTAATGAGACATGCATTAAAAGTGTTGAAACGTGGAGTTCAACACCGCTCCAATGACTTTAAAAAACATTATGAATACCAACAATTTATTAATAACCTTCTAAGAAAAAATTGTAGACAAACAACCATTGATAAAATTTTTTAATTATCTATACAATTCTTGTGTTTTAAAGGATAATATACAGTAAATAAATATAAGGTGAGTTTTTCCATTTTATTTTGAAATTTAGTATGTGTAAATTAGAGTGGGGGGGGGTAAATTTATCTAATTTTTACATATCGTTTATTGTTATCAATCGGTTATTGTTATCAAAATCACGGTGTCCCAAACTGATCACATTAAGCGGAGTCCACTGTAGTTTCAATGGCCCTCCCCACCGCGCATTTTCGCAATGTCGATTGGGCTTTTGCTGAGCGCTTAGTTACAGTGAAAATGAACATCCCAGGGGCGGGTGCAGTCGACAAAAGACTTGTATTCTCGCAATCGCCGACGATTTCATTTCAAAACAGACACAAATTCTGTACTGACAGTTCCCACCCCATTATCTGCCTACAATTGTTCTATATCAGAGCTGTCATCCATTTGGCTCCGATGCTGTCCGGAATTTCCGATATTTTCAAGTAGTATTTCCCGACTTTCCCGCCGTTAGAAATATTCAGGTACATTTCCCACTGCTGGACAGCCTGTCAATGAATAGATTTTTTCCTATTCTTTTTAGTACATCAACAGGAAGGAAATGGGGGGGGGGGTTCCCCAACACTTCCAGAACTGCCGTGGTCTTAATCTTTCTGTGCAGCCAGCTATAAGTTCGGATGAATGTGTTTCGAAAATCTGAAAAAATAAATAATAACCAAGTGGTGTTTATTAATTACTTACAGCATTTATAAAATACCACAAAGCGCCATTTGCAGTAGGAAATAATTTATTGTTATGACTACTCTTCTGAATGACAGATTGTTTCTCTAATGAGATATCTTACGACCTGAAGCTGCAGCGAACGGTTGTAACCCTCTCCTCAGGTCAGGAGGGAGAAGAGCGGACACTCAGCAGATGCCCCCCCCCCCTTCCACGCACACCATTAATACGAGACAAAACAAATCAACTTCCTTTCTCGAAATCACTCACGAAATCAAAATACGAATTAATGATGTTAAGAAAAGATACATAAAATAATTTCTCTCAACGAGCTTAACACAGAAAAATTAGAAACTAAGAATTTGAATGAAATGGAAAAGCGTAGTTGAGCTGCTAATCGTGACCTAGTGCTTCATTTCTTGGCCTTTTCTTGACTTTCGTGACCTTTTTGCCGTTTCTTGACTTTTCCGTGACTTTCGTGACCTTTGCATAATGGTAGACACCCTGATAGACATTAAACTATTGAAATTTTTTTCGGTGGTCCTGTAAATAAACTCTCCAGCAGATTGGAACCAAAAATCTAGATGCGAAACTACATGTTACAACAATCTTATGTATGAAATTTCAACATTCTACGACTAAAATTTTTTGAGAGTTAAATACATACACACGTACAACAAAAGCCGCCAAGCTTGGCGACTTTTGGCGTAGTTCTTGATGGAGGCACGTGACCGTGGTCGGACCATTACCTAACTTATAGGGTAGGACGGTATTGTGCTTGAAATGGATAAATGCCCCTAAAATTGCCATTGACCGTAATGAATTGGAAATCTTTTGATCTGCGTTCCTGTAGCAGAACTATAAATGATAAAGACACTTCTTTTAATGGAGGAATTTATGTTGTAATTCTTAACAGCATATATCACTTCTAAGTCGTTTGAAATAGCCCAATACCTCTATAAAACGCTTTGACGAATTTCGGCCCATAGAGCGTAATGTATTTCGAATCTTTTGAGCGCTCCTGTAGATAAACTATCTAGGCGAATGGAACCGAAAGGGGAGGTGGACAACTAGATGTTACAACAATCCTAAATATAAAGTTTCGACATTCTACGCCTAATAGTTTTTGAGATATGCGAGTTTAATGAATTTCGGCCCATAGAGCGTAATGTATTTCGAATCTTTTGGACGGTCCTGTAGATAAACTATCCAGTCGAATGGAACTTAAAGGGAAGGTGGGTACTAGATGTTAAAACAATCCTAAATATAAAGTTTCGACATTCTACGCCTAATATTTTTTGAGATATCGAGTTTAACATTGAAAAGTGACTCGACGCGCTCGCGTATAGACAAAAAACCCGTGATTGAAAGAAATAGCACTCTCAAGTGCAAATAAAATTTTTCCTAGCGATTATA
>JAWZYV010001458.1:0-16376 GCA_038373885.1 Cheiracanthium punctorium | reverse complement strand
ATTACCCATTCACCACTGGTAAAAATGTGCACGAAAAGTCAAATGGATTGAGTAGATTACGAGCAAGGAAGCAAATAATAATAGGAAAAGATTGAAGGGTAGTTGGAAAAGATTCCATAAAGTTGGAAAGTGTATCGTTATTCATGAGTGTGCCGTATTTTTCTTCCTTGTTCCATAAAAACCCATCCTCGGAATCAAAATCTATCTTAAAATCACCTACTAAAACTATTTTACAATCTTAGCCAAGTACTCCCCCTTTAAAATAAATTGTCGCGTTTTGGCACCAAACTTAGCGATCCTTTATCAAAAATTACAAACCTTGTGCGACTTTCAACATTTTATTAACCCCCCCCCCCCCACGGACTTTTAGGGCACCCACAAAAATTTTGTAAAGTCGGCGCCTCTGGGTCTTACTAGTTTATTTTATAATAATACTAAAGTATGCACACAATATTCTATGTGCTCAGACGTTTCTCCTTGGCAGAAAAATATGCAGCCGTTTTGTAAATATGTGCGCTAATCCATATCCATGGCAGGGGATAGCAGGCCCATGGCAGGCCAGAGCAAGGGAAGGGGGAGTCACAACGAGCCTGATTAAGGTAAAGGTAGAAGGGGTAGTTGCCCCAAACCCATAATAAAAGAAAACTCAAAATCAAAAAATGGTTTATAGAAAAATGTGTGAATTGTGTGTGCGTAATTTATTACTTTCGTATTCGAACCCCCCCCCCCCTTCAAAAAGCCTTCCTCGTCTTGAAAAGCAGTCTAAGCAGGGCCTGATTACCGAAAAGGCTTGGGAAGCTTGAGCTTCCCCTCAGAATTTGAAGGGGGCCCAAAAATGACTGGTTAACTGCAAAAATTAAAAATTGTGTTTTTAAATGCATCTTTTAAGTTATTGTAAAGATTTTTTTTGTTTTGAAACTTTGCACAAGCAAGATAAAATACACGCTACTTTAGTACTACTTAAGATTTGGCCTAAATTGACTACAATTTGTAATATTTAATTGATACTCTTAATTGCATTGTAAGACCATGATAATAGTAATTCAACAAGTAATAACCGTAGAATTTCGATGCAATTATCGTATACAATAATTTTAAATGTCAGTGTGTGTGGGGGGGGGGGGGCATGAACACTAATCTGAATTGTGCTGGGCCCCTTTTTGTGATGTCATTTAATGCATTAGTGAGTTTTGTTACAATGTGCATAGAATTTAGAAAAACTTTACTTTTCCCAAGCAAAAAGGCGAGAGGGCGGGGGGCCCGAAATGAGACTGAGCTTCCAGTCACTTCAATGGTTAATCGGGCCCTGAGTCTAAGGAGCACCTATGTTTGTAAATAATTAATTTATGGAATCCAAATCTACCGTAACTGCTACAAGATCATACAAATTATACAGAAGGAAAGGGGGGGGGTCACGAGGGAAGGGATCATACCTAAACAGGGCCGGATTACCCATTGAGTATGCTTCCGCGTATGGGCTATGGGCTCCTAGGCGGCCTGCGTTACAATTTAGAAGAATAAAATTATAATCAAACGTCATTAAAGCTATTTTAGTGATAATATTTTTACAGCATTTGTAACTCCGAGAAAATAATTCTGATTAATTAGCTACTTTGTACACAAAAAGAATTTCCCGGCATTGTTAGCCACTACACTTCTTAATTGAAATTTCAATGTATATGTGCTAGAAAGTTTGAAGCTGACTATTTAGCTTGAAGTTTTATGTGCACATTTCAGTGATGTCCTGCATTAGACAGATCATTGGGATATATTTTGAAATTCAATAAAGTAATGAGAATTTTTAGCAGTACGTCTATTCGAAGCGCGAAAGGGCTATGGTAATCATAAGAAGGCTTTTAAATAAAAAAAACCTTCGTAACCCTGTCATCACACTCCATGATTATAAGCTTTTAATTATGAAATTTGTTCCATAGAAGAAATTGTTTTTCCCTTTGAAAATATCTGGAAGCAAGCAGCTCTGTAAAATTTAAATATGGGATGATACACTACACATTAGCAGCAAAAACCCTGTGTTCTGTAAAACATTTTTCTCTCCGAAAACTAATGCTTCCTTTCAGTGTCCAAAAAAATTCTAACGGAAATCGCATTTTCAAATAAGCGTAAGCGCTAAGCAGGTGTTTTCCATTGACGAAACACCAATCCATTAATTAGTAGTGGCATATCTTTTTCAGTTTAAAGATGGGTATAGTGAGGGGTCAAGAACCATTATAAATTCTTAGTGATGCCTGTTCCTGGCATGAAAGCTATTAGTTTACCAGGGAGTTGCCGACACCCCCAAAAGCCATTTTTCAGTTCCATTATGTGTTTCACAAATGAACAGCATGTGGATTTGTTTTGGAAAAGCAAACACTTCTTGCATCTGCTTTCTGGTGTAGAACTCTCGTTGGGACTCCAGAGGTAGCAGACATAAACTATTGTTCCATTTTAAACCCAGACAAAATAAAAGGTTTAGTGTCGCCAATTTCGGTATTTCGGATACAAGGAACTAAACTTGAAACATATGCGAGGATTGATTGGAAATATGAGTAGTCGCCGGAATTTTCTTATGTGTCGGAGAACAAGCACAAACGAGACAAACAAGTCTCAGTGGCAGCTCGTGGGACACAGCAAGTACAGCCGGGCTGCACTTGAAATTATCAGCACATACTTTAAAATAATTCATTCTACTAATTTTCCTAAATGCAGATTAGAATTGTGGAATTCCTACGGCAAATAAAAAAATCTCCGAAAAAAACCAAAAAAAAAAAAAAAAAAAACGGATTGTGGCCGGATCGCTCATTCAGAAAAAAAGCACTTTAATGTTCCCGCAAGTCAATTGGGAAAATCTTTGGTTCAGCCCAGAGCGCTGAAAAGAAAATTTGCAGCACCGTTGCCATGACAACGACTACGTAAGCAGCCTCTCCGGCATAGGGAGTATGCAGCTGATACAGCCGATGAAAGACTTTTTAACGGCGGCTGAACTTGAGAACTCGACTAACTGATTGGCTCGGACTCGGACGAGAAGTGAGGGAGGGGGTAAGGAGAATATATGTTTTGAAAACTCTCGACTTTATATCACTGAATTTATCAAGAAGGTAAGCCTGAATAGACGCTTATGAATGGACAATTACCCATCAAAGCAGTATTGCTTTTAAGTAAGCAAGAACTGGCATTTAGAGGACATGGCGAGCGAGAAAATTCTTTAAACATGGGAAATTTTAAAGAGCATTTAAAATTATTGATATCTGAATTAAAACAACGCCTTTTTATGGGGACATCACTGACCGATTCGCATGTTTAAAAGAAAGGAGGATTGATTTGACTTATAAAAAATAAGTAAGTTTTCTTTTTTTTTTCTTTTCTTCTCAAGTTATCGTTACAAAAGAAAATTCTAAGGAAACTTCAAATCAGACACGGTTTAATGCAATTTTGAGGATAAGAGCAGCTGGCTGAAATTTATGTCCATTTTATGGAAGTAAAATAGGATCTCTTACATTTTTTATGTAATTTCTTTTTTTTTTTTCTTTCCTCGGTGAGGGCTTAATCCGCCAGCTTTCGAATTCAGTAACTAAGATTTTCCAATCCTGTCCGGAGGAAAGGGAGGAGTGCTCATATGCTTCCGGCTGCACTAACAGTTTTGACCACGGGCCGCCACTGACAAGTCTGCATCTGCAAGACTCGAAAGTTGTAAGAAAACGCTAGCCCTCCACCCTCAGTCGGCAAGGAGAAAAGCGAAAAGGGGAAAAAACAATATAGCCCCCCCCCCTGCCCTGAAGATCCAAAGAACTCCACACAGGTCTGTGGAGTGGAATATCCGGATGAGCAAATATTTTAAAAACCAGAAACATAGTGGACTATACTATAGAAGTGAAATAACTGATCGCTTAAATAACGAGATTACACAGGAAAGACTATATGGAGAAAGATACGGTAAATACATATTTATATATATTATATTTTTATTTATTAAGCAGATACAATTTCCTGCTTTGATTGATTTTTTTAAAATAACAAATGTATATTTTATATTATAGTAATTTTTCAATGGCACAGAAAAACAAATGTTTTTAAAGTATTAATACGAGTCTGCTCCATATATGAAAGACAATAGTTTATTATTAACTTAATTAAAAATAAAAATAATTTGATGAATATATTTAATTACATGAAGATAAATTATATTATGTGTAACTTTACAGCTTTAATTTTATGAATAACTTTAAGATTTTTGAAAAGTAATTTTAAAGTAGGAGTTTCTAATTTTAAATTAAGAATTTTAAAATGACTGTAAAATAACGTTAATTGTCTCTATCATTTGTGAGCTTGGATATGAAATAACGTGTAAAAGTCTAATATGTAAATCAATTTAATTAAATGGATTTTATCTAATAATATTTGATCAACAAATATCATTTGTCCTAAATGTATTCCATTCAAAAACATTCTCAATGGAACTAAAACATGTAACGCGTACTTGGAGCTTAATTGCTTATTTTTCAATATTTATCTTTCTTCTGAAACGATTATTTTTTTCTCTGTGATGCTTGTTTATATAAAAAAAATAATTACTCACAAAGATTCTTAAAGAAATATTCATGTTAAATATTTCTATATAGTTTAAATGTTTGATATATCTTTGATACCAGTAATCAATTTTATTTATTTGTGGCTTTCTGCGTGTTGGTGTGGAAGGATGGGGGATTAATATGCTTTGATTTGGAATAATAACAATTACTGTTATAAATTTTAATGAGAAATTTTTCCTCTGGAAAAATATTTTCAAACGTTTCGTGCAGGATTAAAAGTACTGCGGACAATTTGAAAAAAAGTAATATAAAAAAATACTGGATAAAATTAATAAAAATTAGGTTGTTTTGAGTGGTTACGGAAAAATCTATTTTGAGAAAAATTCATTTAGTAATATGGTTGTCTAGTTGAAACAGGTGTCATTGTCTTCTTTTTAAAATGCTTATTTAAAAAATTATCTAACTTTCAGATTTATGCTTATTCCCCTTGGGTGATTTAATTGACTTTTTATAATATTACTTTTATTTTTATTATGGGGTGTCCAACTTGTGATTTTCCACAGTCATGGTAATTTATCACTGTTCAATTTTTAATCTTTTACCTTTATTTATTTTTATGTGTACAATATTTTTTACTCTTTCCTATTTCAAACAATTTTTTTATGTATATTCTCCAATTGATTTGAAACAATAACAGTGGCCGAGTGCTTAAGACCACTGAAAGTAGTAGATTGCTAAAGTGTAGAGATCTAGGGTTCTGGGCTTCCACGTTGCTGTCGATCTAACGGTCTAGAGTTTTGGGTGATTTTATCCAGTTGTAACGTGATTATGCTCTAGAACGCCATCAAAAGTCCAAACCTAAAGCATAATCCCCTTTAGATATATAACTTTCGTGTAGCTTTGCCTTAATCAATAATCTAATCTCGTAGCAATAACCATTATTGTAACAATAAACTCTAATTTTACTCTGAAAAGGTATTTGCAAAGACTTAGATACAGGGATTGGCCAAACTGGGGAGAGATTGGGTACTCAGAGACCGGCATAGGCCAAAGCTGGGCCCGGATCCAGGCCCTTGGTCTTAAGGGAAGCCTAGTCTCATTCTCCACTCAACCTGAATAAGTGATGATCCGAATAATTTTAATCGTCAAATGTTATTTCCAGACACATTCTCAGAAAATTATCTGAAATGAAAAGACGAAATTTCGATTAAAAATTAATTTTATTATGGATTGTGCTTTTGTTGAATACATGTATCTGCAATGAATTCAATAAAAATCTTGCAGTTGGGGCCAGAGCCGAAGCTAGGGGCTGGCGAGTTTTGCACCCCCCCCCCGGGTTGCAAGCGGAAAAAGGGGCGCACACTCAGCTAGAACACGAGAAGTTTAAATATAATTTTACTGCTTCTGTTTTTCATTTTTAAAAGCATTTTTGTAGGGGAGGATAGATAGAATCTATAGATAGATAATAGGGGGGGGTGAATAGTTATTGAGTTGTTCAAAGTGTACGGGGCCCAGTTTTAACGAATTTCATAGATGAGGGGCCCATACTGGTCATAGATCAGGCCCTGCCTAGTTATCTGCCTCTTTGGGGCCTACATTTGCATAAAAGCCCAGGGCCTCAAGAAGTCTTCAGACGACCTTTGTCATTCGGAGTGACTCCCCCTAAACTGACAGCCTGGAACCGCCCCTGGTAAGACCAATGGTCTTCTAAAGAGAAATTCTCTTTCAGCAGCACAATGTGGTATGTATGCACATGATCAAGGTCTTTCTGAATTTTGGTCCCTTGTCCAAGCTCGACTTGGGCTCTCTTTTTTTAAGGGGGGGATGGTTAATCTAGGCCCCTTAGTCGAAGACCATTTTGGGGGGTCATGACCCCCGTGACCTCCCCCCTGCCTGGAACCGCCACTGAACTAGGCGCAGAATTTGAGTACGGCAGCTTTACGATTTCACATTAGTTCTGTCTCGGTATGTTGGAACATTCAATAATTAAGAAGAGGAGGAGTGGAGATTACAGTACTTACATTTTTTGTACTGATATTTTTTTTAACATTACTTACGTTTTTTCTCTATTACGTACCATCATAAAAGTACGCTTATTCACTATCTCAGAAACCTCTTATACCTCATTAACGGTAAATAGAACTGACCATGGTCTCTTTATGATTTTGTGATTTCTGTTTAGTTAAACCATAGAAGTATAATAGGGGAAGTAGAACGGAAATCGCCATGCTTTGCCTCGACCAGCAGGTCATGTGATTCGTAATTCCCACCCTCGAGTTGCGGACTGGGTTAATTGGCGGTAAAGCCTTTTTGCGTAGTTTGAGTGACAGCTTGTTGAGCAAATAGCTTACAAGGCTTTCAACCTTGCTGGTATGATTGATGGCAATTACGTGCGTTTGAGTTCGCAGAGCCAGCGTAGAAGGAGAAAAAAAAAAGATTATTTAAGTAAGATGCAAAGTGAAATTGCGTAGCTCGATGATAATATTTATGTAGGATAATAAATATTTCAATCATATTTTTTAATTTTCGATCGTAAATTTCACTACATATTTTTCAAATAAAATGCTGCAGAATATTTTTGTATTTATCACCCTAATGTTTATATCATAGCATTTATTTATAGTAACGTGACCAAAATTTCTATTTTGAGGCAGCTAGTTAATTTTTAAAAGTCAAATAAAAGCAGAAACTAGTGCAATACAGTATTCTATTTTAAAGTTTTTTATAGACGAAACAGTTTTGTTTTCATTGAAGGAACAATTACTATTCATAGTGTTCTTGGTATTTAAATATTTGCTTTCAGTAGTCAAGGCGTCCTCGAAAATAAAGAACATCTGCTCATTATATTTATAGTGAGATCTTCACTTTGCTCCACTAAGAAAGCTATTTCCTTTTATATGTTCCGAATGAAAATCAGCTCTATTAGTTTCCGCGCGATCAACAAAAATCGCTACTTTTGACAAGCACAAACGTTAAGTTTGCTCTGAATAATGGCCTGACGACACTGTGCTTTTTAGCTAAAAAATGTGTGGCTATACCGTAGTCGCCCTCACATAATTGTCGCACCCCCATTTTGAAGCAGAAAAAATAGCTTTAGAGTTCCAATATTATGTACTAAATTTTCCCCTCATAATAGTCGCACCTAGACTTTCACCATGAAAAACTGTAAAAAAAATGCGATTATTACATGAGTGAAGATGTTAATGCTATCGCTATGAAACATAACAATTATTATTATTACTATTATTTTTTATAAAATTAGTCTCTCTCTCTCGTATTTTAAATTGTTATCAAAATTTACAAATTTTTAAACTTAAAAGGTAATTTTTCTTAGGATTGCCAGTAGGACAGTGATAAAATCACAGAAATAGAAACGGACATTTATTTTTTCTGTACCAAAATTTGAAAAATTGATAGCATTAAGAAATATACATAATTAAAAAAAAATAAATTATGAATTTCCCACAGTCGATTTTTTTACACGCCCAGTCGGGCAAATGGAAAAGAAACGCAAGCCCGGCTGAAATTTCACATGCGCCGGGCACGTCGGAAATAGACTTTTACAGCCCTGCTATTGATTGTAATTTTATTTATAATAATTTAACGTCTTATAAACTAGAACCTGTTCACTTAAATTTTCGCAAATACGCAATGGTTACGATTTTTCCCTTATTTTCTACCTTTGCTTCCGGACATGGGTCTTTGATACATGTGTCTTGTCTCTGAAACGCTGAGCTATAACAACCCTTAATTACATTTAAAAAGAAGGTGTGAGAGAAATGGAAATAGTTTATATTTTCTACCATACAGAGCCTCACCATGGCACAGTGGTTATATCACTGAAATGGTAGACGACCGAACTGTGAAGGTCCTGGGTTCGGGTCCCATCGCGCGGTCGTCAATTAAACGGTCTGGAGTTTAGGTAGGTTTTCTCCAAATGTAATGTGAATACGCGTTAGAACGCCTTAAAAAGTCCTCCTACCAAGGCATCCTCCATCTTAGGCAGATACCCTTCGCGCAGGTTTGCCTTAATCACACACAATCCAAAATCTACCATGTAGATGGAAAAAACTTTTCTGCTCCCTTTTCCTAGGACATTTTTATTACATTTCTTTGCCACATTTTGAGTGGTCCTATGAAAAATTGTGATGCAAGGTCTTTTATCAGATGACAGGTCTTTATAATATTATTCATTGAAAAATTTATGTCGTAGTTTCTATAAACTGATTCATTATCGACGTAATTTATAGCCGATTACAGAATAATAAAATTAAAATGATATTTTTTTTCAAAACTTTTGTTTTTACTAATAAATTTATGTAGAACACACTTTGTTAGCAATTTCTTGTACGGTGAGGATCATACCTGCCAACGACATTCTTCAGAGATTTAAGTTCCGCGAGTGAAATAGCTAGAAATTAAAAACTGTAAAACAGTGAAATCGTAGCTTTGAAAGAAAAGTCTTCATGTGCATGTGCTTAAAGCTGTTTTGTAATATAGCAATGCCTGAAAAATATTTATTTCAAGAACGCCGAACGATCAGAATAAATCGAAAGAATCAGATAAGTTACTCCTTTCAACTCTACCGCTGCTTTTGTGAATATTCTTTCAATTACTTTTAAGTGGACAAGCCAAACAGAAAAATCCACTATACTCTATTAAGTGCATCCCATGTATTCATAAAAAAAAGTACCATTTTAGTGCAAACCATAGAACAGAAGATCTATGGTGTAAACGTGCTATGTACAAAAGAGTCGTAGTCGTTTGTCAAACAACTAACACACCAAGCGGCAAAGATGTTTAACAAGTACTTGAAAGAGATCATTAGTCATATGACAGCCTAAGTAAAGGGTAATATGTTGCAGGCACACACGAACGTGCAAAGACGAGCTTATAAAAGCCTATTGTGTATAAAAATCATTAAAGTAGTATGGTAAGAATTACCAGTACACTAGTGTATCGTTGCGCCCTGCGATGCTGAATGCCAGCATAGGATGCCGACATAAACAGTTGCACTTCAACACAATGCGATTGCCGTACAATATGTTTCCGAGTTGTTAAAAAGGAGACCTTCAAGTTCAAGCAAGGGTTTACATACAAATACTGCTGTAGATATAATCCAACATATTGTCGTGAGCCATCGACGACTGAGGAAGCTGGAATACTGTAAATATGCCTGGTGAAGTCTGCTGCGTTCAAAGTTGCCGAGCGAAGCGTAGGAAAACATAAGAAGGCTGATTTTTGTTGAGTGAGATTTTATTAAATCTCATGAATGTTAAATAAACGCTTGTTTTTTTTTTTTTTTGTAATAATATTTTGCATGACAAACATTCTTTAATAATATTTTAAACTCCAACCGAATAAGGGGAGGGGGGGGGCAGAATTTTGGAAAGGAATCTAAAGATCAATTTACGCGCACCCACGGGAAAAATGATCCTGCATTTGAAAACAATTGTCATTATTTTTTACAGTAAAATATTTAATAGTGATTATGAATGTACATAATGAAATAAAATAAGTTTTACAATCATATAGTAGGTGCAGAGGCGTAGCCACGGGGGGGTTAGGGGGGTCATAACCCCCCCATGAGGAATTTTTTGCCATACAAAATGTATATTCTTCACTCCATTATCACACACATGTATTGTTGCGGAATTACTCTGCTACTCCTGGGGTTCGTCGTTCTAAAGTCCAGTTGGTGTAAAAAGTTCAAGTAAAAAGTCACTTGTCAGGATGGAACACAAGCTTTATTACTTCTAGAACAATCGTACTAGAACTTCGTAGAACTTCGAAGAAGAACTTCGTAGAACAATCAGCTGTACACAATTAATGCTGTATGTCTCACACAAAATAGAACACTTTCACTGGCAAAAATTCAGTGAAAATATACGAGAAATAACACTAACAGTCTCTCAAGACTCAGCGATGAAAAATGTACACACAGCACTTAAATTCAAAGCTTCACAAACAGCGCGAAACACAGCTTCTATCACAAAGCAAGCGTATTTACTCTCCCAAAGCTTGATCAACAATGAATACTCGGGGCAACGCGCCGGTTTAAATAGAGGAGGCAGAAACTGCGGGAAGCTTCTAGAGGAGTATATTTCTTGAAGATTCTACATAAAGCGAGAATATCGATTACGTCATAGAAGAGAAATGTTAGGTTATTATGCGTTTTTAATGCAGGAAAAACAACTTCCAGGCCCCATTGGGAAAATCGCGCCAAATGACCAAAAAGTCGCCAAGCTTGGCGACTTTTGGCGAAATATCGCCAAATTTGGCGCCAAAAATAAGTCCTCAAAAGTGAAGAGATCTAAGCTCTAGGACTAATATTTCTCGAGATTTCTAGAAGCCCATAGAAAAACATATGGGAAAGCGAAACCTCCGTATCTCCGGTTCTAATTGGCCGATTTTGATGCAACAAAAAGCAAAATTTATCTATTTGAAGCGTAGAATACGAATTTTAAACCATTTTAAGCCCCAGAGCAGCGGGTTGCCCCGAAAATTCGTAACATTGCCCCCTTCCCAAGGACTGCACGTCCCGGGCAGTACAATCCCTAGTTAGGAGGTCACACAGGTACCTACACTGTATAACACTTAACAAGATCTTAACAACATAATTCAAGCAAGTAATCAATAGCACAATAAGCAAATACACATTAATAAATAAATAATCATCATAATAAATAATTACACTGTAATAAGTAATCAATGTAATAACAAATACACATTAATAAAATCCAATATATTACAAATATGCACACTAAACACGGCGTAAGTGGTGAGAGAAAGAGAGTTGAAGAAAGAGGAAGAGAAGAGAAAGACAGGAAAGAAATGAGAGATGAAAGAAAAGAGGAATTACGCCATAGTGACCATGGTCTGAGCTAATTACAACCGCGGTAGATGGCTAGCCGATCGTAATGTACAACTCTTGGCTTCGAGTTTGGTGACTTACGAATCCGTACGATGACGTCATTCAGCCGGTTTAGGACTGTGTAAGGACCGTCCCACGGCGATTGCAGCTTGGGAGACAGGCCTTTCCGTCGAGTAGGATTCCATAGCCAAACTTTGTCACCTGCGTTGAACTCGTGTCCCGTAGCCTTCGTGTCGTAGCGAGTCTTCATCTTTTCCGTGTTCAGGTTGATCCGCTCCCGAGCAAAATGATGTACATCTTCAAACCGTGCCCGAAGGTTTTCCACGTACTCCTCTGGCGATGAAGGCGCATCTGGAGGGCGGCCGAACACTAGATCGGCGGGAAGACGAAGATCTCTGCCGAACAGCATCTGGGAAGGTGTGAAGCCGGTAGTCTCATGGACGGCACTCCTATAGGCCAGCAGGAACAGGGGGAGATTCTTGTCCCAGTCCTCTTGATTCCTAGATACCAGGAGCGAGAGGTTGTTCAAAATTGTACGATTGAACCTCTCCACCATGCCGTCGGATTGTGGGTGTAAAGGCGTAGTCTGGGTTTTGTCCATTCCGAGAAGTTGGCATAGTCCTTTAAAGACTGCAGAGGTAAAGTTCGTTCCTTGGTCGGAATGAAGTTGCAGAGGGGTTCCATATCTGGAAATCCATTCTTGCACCAGTACCTCTGCTACGGTCGTAGCTTCTTGATCGGGAATAGGAAACGCTTCGGGCCATTTAGAGAAGTAGTCAATGACAACTAGGATGTATTTGTTGCCATCCGAAGTTCGCGGAAGAGGTCCCAGGATGTCGAGGGCAATCCTCTCAAAAGGCGCTCCTACATTATAACGATGTAGTCTTCCACGGCTTCGTTTCTTCGGGCCTTTACGGGCGGCACAGGCGTCACAAGCTTGACACCACTTTTCGACGTCGCCTCGAGCCCTAACCCAGTAGAAGCGCTCGCGAACTTTCTGCAGGGTCTTCATTACGCCAAAATGGCCCCCAGTTAAGCCATTATGAAGTTCTTCTAGAACCTTCGGAATCCTCGAGCTAGGGAGTACTAACTGCCATCGGAGCATCTTGCCGTCGTCCGACTCCCATTTACGATACAGGACTCCATTTCTCAGGCGAAGCGAATCCCATAAAGCCCAGTACTGTTTTGTTGCCGGACTGTAAGATGATATTTCCTGCCAACTGGGCTTAGCGCTGGATTTTTCCATAAATTCTACAATAGGTTTGATGTCGCTGTCTGCTAATTGGTCCGCCCGAACATTTTCGTCACTCCAGGGATCTTGAGATGATGCCGATGATGTAACTTGGCGGACAACGGGATGTTTCAGATGGTAATTTTTCTCTGCCCTGGAGCAATAGCGACAACTGTCTATGCAGGGCCTTCTCGACAAAGCATCTGCATTTCCATGAGATGACCCTTTCCGATGACGTATCTCGATGTCATATTCTTGTAATCGCTGTATCCACCTGGCTATTTGGCCCTCTGGATTCTTGAAATTTAGAAGCCAGGTTAAAGAGGCATGGTCCGTTCGGAGCAGGAACTTTCGGCCGTACAGGTAATGATGGAAGTGCTCCACGGCTTTAATGATAGCAAGAAGTTCCTTTCTCGTAACACAATAGTTACGTTCTGCCTTTGAAAGGCATTTGCTCCAGTAAGCAATGACGTGTTCTTGGCCATCTATCTCCTGGGACAAAACTGCTCCAACACTCTCCTTACTTGCGTCTGTGTCCAGGATAAATGGCTTGTCAGGGTGAGGATACGACAGGATCGGCGAAGATGTTAAAGCCGTCTTCAGTTCGTTGAATGCGTCCTCACATTCCTCAGTCCATAGAAATTTCTGTCCAGTCTCGGTCAATTTGTGAAGAGGTCTTGCAATTTGAGAAAAACCCTTCACGAATTTTCGATAGTAAGTACACAGACCGAGAAAACTTCTTAAGTCATGGATATTCTCGGGACGACTCCAGTTCTGGACTGCGGACGTCTTTTCGGGATCGGTTCGGACTCCGTGGGCGGATATTATGTGCCCGAGGTAACGTACTTCCCGACGAAACAAATTACACTTCGATGGACTTAGTTTCAAGTTTGCCTCTTTTAATTTCTGTAGTACCTTTCGAATGTTCTCGAGATGCTCTTCGAAAGTCCTTCCGACGATGATGATATCGTCCAAATAAACGAGACATGCTTCGTAGGAAAGTCCTCTCAACACTGTCTCCATTAGACGCTCGAATGTAGCCGGTGCGTTGCAGAGTCCAAAAGGCATAACTTTGAACTGCCACAATCCTTGTCCCGTGGTGAACGCAGTCTTTTCACGGTCATCGGGATGGATTTCTACTTGCCAGTAGCCACTCTTGAGATCCAGAGTGGAGAACCATTCGTTTCCCGATAAAGTGTCCAATGTGTCGTCTATCCTGGGAAGAGGGTAGCTGTCTTTCTTGGTAATGTCATTCAGACGTCTATAGTCAACGCAGAACCGGGTGGAACCATCTTTCTTTCGGACCAAAACAATCGGCGAGGCCCACGGACTAGTCGATGGCTCGATGACGTCATCACGCTGCATCTCCTCTAAAAGTCTGCTCACCTCTTCTTGCTTAGCAAACGGCAGCCGCCTAGGATGTTGCTTGATGGGAGAATGGCTGCCTGTATCTATCCTATGTTGAGTTAAGCTCGTACGGCCAAAGTCACCGGAAGTACGAGAGAAGAGGTCTTCAAATTCAGCTATTACTTTCTCCGCAGCGCCTCTCTGTTCTGCCGTTAACTCCACGTCTTGTAATAATTCCTTCGTCAGGCACTCAGATGATTTAGCTGTCGTTTGGCTGATGTTCTTATTAATGCAGGTAACAGGAGAGCATGTCGCCAACACTTCATTTTTCTTTATCACCTTCGACTTGTCCGTCACATTTACTACTCTAACTGGAATTTCTGTTCTCGACAAGTCCACAAGTGTTGCTCCCACAAGTACTCCTTTGACGGAATCACTATTGTTTGGGTGTTCGATTAATCCAAAACGGAATTTATTGTTTTCTTTTACTGTTCCAGAAATTATTGAATCAGTTCTTGGAGGTAGAGTGATTTCAGTCTGGGCTATTATTTGCTGAACAGGTAAAATAGTTTCATTTTTAATTTCGAACGCAGCTATTTCTTCTGAGTCTGAACGAAGCTCATTATTCTTAAAGTCCAAGTTAAATTTGTGCGATTTTAAAAAGTCGAGTCCGAGAATAAAAGAGTCTGTAATATTGGCGACATATACCACATGGTCGTATCTGGCATTTCCAAACGTGATTTCTACTTGCGCTTTTCCGCCCACTTCGATCTTGTCACCTGTCACAGTCTGGAGGGTCAGCGAGGGCGGAGTCCAGATAATCTTCAAATTTAATTTCTTGGCCAGATCCGTCCTTATGATGGTTACGTTCGCTCCAGTATCAATCACCATGTGGCATGGGGAACCATTAACATATCCCAGTACGAAGAGTCCATTACTGCCGCCATTCGCTGATGAAATCTGCAAGACTTTTAGGTGGGGCTTTTGACTATCTGGCAACCTCCGCCCCGCGAGATGGCCACCTCCTAGTTTCCCTCTTTCATGATCTTAGAGTTCTCTTGCTGGTCATGAGACTTTCGACCACAATGCTTTTGTACATGGCCTTCGACGCCACACTTCCAGCATTTTACTTTCTTTGGGCCATCTCTCGTTCTATCGGATCTTAATTTTCGCTCTATGAGATCTTCAATTCTCTTCAACCTGTTCTCGACGCTCTCTGTGTCTTTGTCAGCTCCCTCTTGGACCGTGACCGCTCTAACAGCATGCCGATCTTTTCTCACGGCCCGCTGGGCTGCCTCTAGCTTCATTGCGAACACCAGAGCAGACTTCAAATCCTGATAATCCTCCAACATGAGTGCCTTTTGGGTTTCTGGATCACGGATGGCTTCAATAAAATGACGTACCGCCATTTCTTCTCGGACATTATCAAGGTGGTCCATGTAGGCTAGATGACACAGCCTATCTATGTCCGAAGCCAGCTCTTGAAGGGTCTCGCCAGATCTCTGCATCCTTGACTTAAGTTGGATTCTACTATATTCTTTCTGGCACTTCTCTCCGAATTTCATCTCCAAGGCACTTGCGAGGGCGTCAAAATCTCCTATCTTCGTCGCTCCAATAGTTTGCAATACGTTAATTGCATCTCCGCTAAGGGAAGCGGCCAGTTGGTCCGCTTTCTCGGACTCGCTCCAACCATTGGCTTTGGCGACGATTAAAAATTGGGTCTTGTAGGCTTCCCAGGGAGTCTTTCCGTCATAAGTGGTAAGTTTCACTGCTGGGCGGCGTGACGACAGTCTGATGTTTTCCGGTAACTTTCCCAGCTTGACGAGAGAGTCCAATTTTTCTTCCATTTTAGCTTCACATTCTTCCCGTATCTTCGAAACTATATTTTCTTTCCAATCCAATTTGTCCTCGATTTTATTATTAAATTCTTCACGTAATTCTTTCATGTTTCTTGCTTGGCTTTCTTCTAGTATCGACATTCTTTTCTCCATTTCCTCATGATTTTTCTCTACTTTTTCCAGTCCGGATTTCATTTCTTCCAGCCCGGCTTCTATTTTTCTATCGAGTCCGGATTTCATCTCGTCGTGTGCGGCTCTTAACTCCTCCAATTCGATTTTCACTTCATTGTGTGCGGCCTTTAACTCCTCCAATCCGGTTTTTGTCTGTTCTTGTCCGGCTTCAATTTTCTTCTCTAAATCCGCCTTCATCTGTTCTTGTCCGGCTTTCATCTCGTCTTGTCCGGCTTTCATTTCTTTTTTTATCTCATCTTGTCCGGATTTCATTTCCTGCATCATATTCATGAGCTTTTGAAGTTGTTCTTCCATTTTTTGTCTAGTCAAAACCATAAACTGGAAAATTAAAGTCCTTCTTTAGAACCCGATTCTGACACCAAATGTTG
>JAWZYV010001456.1:0-17612 GCA_038373885.1 Cheiracanthium punctorium | reverse complement strand
TCGCTGGGCAGTTGTTGTTGTTTTTTTTTTTTTTTGTTGTTCACGCACATATTCCATTTCGATGTTGACTAGAGTTGGATTTCGGGAAAGTAAACCTTTGCGGAGTGATGACGTCACGGAAGCGATTGGGCACCCACAGAACTCCACTCTACGGTAAATAACATAGTCTGTTTTTTCAAGGTAATGTACAAAAATAAATACACTCATGTCCATAAATTAAGGATAATGAGTTCAGGCAAAGAAAGAGAAAGAAGCAAAACAAATTTGACTTATTTGTAAAGTCTATTTATTAAACAAAAAGTAAAGAGCAAAAATGATGCTATATCTTTGACATAATTAATAAAAATTGCAAGTTTTACTCCCTTGACCAAATTTCAAAAAAGAACCTATTTACAAAAAAACAGTATAACATGGTTAGTAGGATGGTTAATACGGAGTATGTCTCCCGGACGATGCAATACAGGCCTGACAATGCATAGGCATGCCGAGTATCAAATGATCAATCTGATCTTGGGGAATATTACACCACTCATCAAGCAATGCACTCCGAAGTTTCGTAGACAGGTGGGAGGGGGTTGACGGGCTGCAATTCGTCGGCCAAACATATCCCACACATGCTCTATTGGATTCAAGTCCGGTGAGTATGCTGCCAATGCATACGGGTGATATCCTCCGATTGAAGGCATTCGTCTACAATGTTTGCACGGTGAGGACGGGCGTTGTCATCCATAAACACAAATTCAGCACCCATGGCGCCCCGAAACAAACGTACATGTTGTTCCAGAAATGACATCCCGATAGATGTGGCCTGTCATCGTTACACTCTGAACATGCAGGTCAGTTCTGGAACCAAGAATAATTCCTCCCCAAACGAGCCATCCTGCACCACCGTAACGGTGTCTTTCAATGGTGTTTCTCTTGGTGGTAACGGGTACCTGGCGCTCCTCCAGATGAATGTCCGGCGAGAATCAGACTCCAAACTAAACCTGGACTCGTCGGAAAACATCACACAAGACCACTGTTGCGGTGTCCACAATGCATGCTCTCTACTCCAGGTTAATCGCAGGCGACAGTGAGTTGCGGTAAGTGGAACACATCTGACAGGCCTACGAGCATATAGACCAATGTGCCCTAAGCGTCTGTACACGGTCTGCCTTGAAACTGTCGTACCGGTAGCTGAAGAGAGCTGACGAGACAGGTCTGATACTGTACTCCGTCTGTTTCTTTGGCAGTAACTGCCAAATAGCGGTCCTCATTCGGCGTTGTAACTCGGGGGCGACCTGTGCTGTAACGTCTACTCACATTACCATCATCTTGGAATCGTTGCCAAAGCCTGGAGATGACACTCTGGGCGATTCCAAGTTCCTCGGATACTTCCAGCTGGGTACGTCCACATTCCAGTCGTCCGATAATTCTGCCACGTAAAACATCATCCAAATGCCTCCTTTGTGCCATAACTATGCGGTTTTTGCACTGAAAGGCTTTCATAGCGGCTTGTGAACAATTTTACTTCTTTGCCACCATTCTTTATATACCCCTTCCTTCTTACACTCTCGTCCATTGTGACGTACCATCCACGGCCAGCCTGGTGGTTTCCTGTAATTTTGCATATTCTTCTTCAATATGTGTGTGATCATTTCCACAGGTGTAATTTTTATTTTAGAGATTCAATTTCTGTGTGATTCTGAATTATCCTTAATTTTATGGACATGAGTGTATTTAACTTTACTTGAATTTCTTTTGATAAGCAACTTTTGTTTAATGTTTTATGCTTTCTTTTTTTTTTAATCTGAAACTAAGAAGATAAGACGTTATTTATTAATGTGTTGCACGACGATAAAGATGTATGTGTTTCTTGATACGATAGAGCCGAGTAATATATGCCTTGAAATGCCAGTTGTAACAACCCGATAAACTCGAAATGAAACATTAGATCTTTTAATAAATAAAAAAAAGGGTATTCCGAAGGTGCTAATGGCTCTTTAAATCCTATTTATGCATGAAAATTTCATTATCAAAGGTAACTCTGGAATTTCCCGATGTAAACAAAACAGCATGTTGATGGGGTTTCTTTAGCAAGTGAATAATTATAAAATGTTTTTTGAGTGCTGTTTTTTGTAAGCCTGTACGATTAAGTAACATAATTTGATAAAAAATGACCCAGTAAATTTAAACTGTGCACGAGAATCAAACACATTTTTATGTGTTGCATTTATATATATAGATATATAGATATTCGTATTTATATATTTCATATATATATATAGTATATATATATATAAATTAATATATATAATATTATATTATATATATATTATAATATATATAATTATATATATATATATAGATATATTTTTATATATATATATATATTATATATATATATATATAATATATATATATATATATAAGTAGCAATATATTATATATATAGCTATATATATTTTTATATATAGTATCTATATATATCAGTCTAATATATATCTAACATATAACAAAATAATCATCTAAAACTAAAGAATCACACACAACACATTCTCTATCTATCTATTTATGCTACACACACTTGTACCTACATCTACACAGCACACACTTACATACCACTACACACCCCATACACACACACACCCATATCTCTTACATCTCTATCGACATCGACCCCTTACACACCTACACACACATCCTTTTACACACACATCTAGTACACACACACAGCACATAATCAGCACTTTACTATACATCACTATCTCTAGACATCACTTCTACACGACATCACATCACACACTCACTTCGACACACACACACGAGGCGCGTACTGGGCACATTCCCGGACAGTTCGCTCGCTCAGCCACACACAACCACACACACCACACTCTCCGACACTACACGACGACGGAGCACCCCACACACACTACCTACAGCACACACATCGTACAAACACACACACACGACACACACACACACACTACGCGCACACAACACGTGACACACACACAGACACTAACGACTACACACCCCACACACACACACGAACACACTACGACACAGCACAACGACTAAACACACGACACACACACACACACTGACTCACACACACAAAACTCACATCACCCACACACTCACCACACACTACAACAGCCTACAACGACGACACACCATCCACACGACCCTACACTACACCTACACACGACACTACTACACCACACTACACACACACGAGCACAAAAACCCACATCACACGCACACACTACACACACACACACAAAACACACACAGCAGCGACATCAACCACGACACAGCACACCACAACTACACACTACACACCACACACACGTACACACACACCTACCACACAAAACACACAGCACCACACTACACACATCACACACGGATAGCACACAGACACACCAAACACACACACACACACCAGCTACACAATCCACACACACCGATCCTACACACCCACACGACACAAGCACATATCACCCACGACTAACACACACACAAATAACCACACACTCCCACGACGACTTTACCGACACCACACTACGCACACACATATCGCACATACACACACATGACCCTACGACCCCCCGCCGAACACATTCCACACTTACACACACGACACAGCACATCACACAGATTCCACTACACTCACTACAACACTACTCTACACACACACACTATCTCCCTACACCACTAATCCCCACACACTACGCCACACCCCCCCACGACACACCACTATCGCACTACATGACATATACACTGACACACCGCACACACATACACTACTCACACACACACTCGCATATCCAGCACACACACTACCGACGACCCACACTCACACCACGCACACACGTACACACACACACATGATCCAGCACACTAGCCACTATCCGACACACTCACAATATCACACACACACTACACACACAATACACACACACTAACACTACCTAACACACACGGACACATCGGTACACCCACACACTCTCGACTGACAGCGACACACACATCACCTCACAACACACACACATCCACACACTACACACTGACGCACACACATATCCACACACACACACACAGTGACGCATACACGACAGCACACGATATCCACACACACACCACACAGCTTAGACTACTATACACTACACTACCACATGATTCCACTCAGCACACCAGCTTCACAGACATCACACACACTTTATCCTACACACATCATACACTACACTACGACATACACACACAGCACAATCCTATCACACGACACACACACAGATCACAGCATACGACACTTCGACACAGCAGCCACACGACACACACACAGCACACCAGCTATTCACACACACACATATCCACTCACCACAGCACTACTTACACACAGCACACAACACTCCACACATACACACACGCACACACATGTATCCACACACACGAACATCCCCCGCACACACGACACACATCCGCACAAACACGCCCTCCTCCAACACACTCAACCTCCAGTGGAGAGTCAACCATTATCTAAAACCTGAAATAACAGCTCGTTCTTGAACCCACCATGCGACCCTCCCGCTTGACCTGTCAAACTCCCACAACATCTAAGTAACCCATACAATTCTGACCATACCTACGCGACCATACGAACATGTGAACTAATTATTATCCTATTCCATTCCTGTGTTCTCATTAGCATTCATACAGTTTTTATTCTCATTTAATTCCACCACTTCCTAACTAACGTTTCTGTCTTCAGCTACTGCAGCTTGTCCTAGACGTTACACCATAGTGCAAGCTATACCTAGTGTTATATTTATTTTATTAATATTATTCATTCATTAATTATTCACTTTTTGTATTTTATTCCCTACCTTTCCCATAAATTTCCCACAAGTATTATTCATTTTAATCATTTTTATTTTATTTTTCCCCCCCACTCCGTTGGCATTACTTGTCTATTGATGGCATTAAGTCTTCTCTGATGGCAACATGCACTAATACTGCCTCCATTACTGAGCTTCGATCTTCTTGTCGGTCCACTTCCTGGTTGTTTATTTCTAATAGCTACGGTCGCGCCCCCCAGTTACAAAATGACCCTAATTTTGGTCAGGTAACTTGCAGAAACCTAGCTATTATTGTTTTTTTTCGATTAAATTGAAATGTGTGTGCGGTGGCGCCTGATGATAGAGCACACCATTTCAATTATCCATTCCATTTTCCGTCTATTTGTGGATACATGTGATTAGGCTTAAAAGCCCACCAGTTCTAATTTGGCGCTTTATATCCAATTTATCCACTCTTTCATTGCCTTAAAAGGCTATATTTAAACA
Organism: Cheiracanthium punctorium; assembly: GCA_038373885.1. Lineage (NCBI taxonomy): Eukaryota > Metazoa > Arthropoda > Arachnida > Araneae > Cheiracanthiidae > Cheiracanthium > Cheiracanthium punctorium. The sequence continues at coordinate 12,285 of JAWZYV010001456.1, read as the reverse complement.
CTTTATTCGGTATAAGCTCGTTAATTGGCACCATGTGCTATCTACTTTTTTATTTTTATATTTTTTTCACTTTATCAATGGATTATCTTGGGATTTCACTTTACGTAAGTAAGCTATTATATATTATATATATATATATATATATATATATATATATATATATATATATATATATATATATAATATATATATATAATATATATATATATATATGCATATATATATGCATATATATATATATATATATATATATATATAATATATATATATATATATATTATGCATATATATATGCATATATATATATATATATATATAATATATATATATATATATATGCATATATCTATATATGCATATATATATATATATATATATATATAATATATATATATATATATATATATATATATATATATATATATATATATATAAATATATAAATGCATATATATATGCATATATATATATATATGCATACATACTTCATGTTGTTTTAAAAACTATGACTATTCTTAGGTAAAAATTTGATTCAATTTTTTTAGTTTTTTAATATGGAACTATACCAACAACAACAGTAAAAGCCCTAAAAGTTAGGACAAATCCTATTGTACTTGTATTTACCACCTTATGTAGGCTCTTTATAATGATCACTATTCCTAGTGATTATCATTATATTCCATCATGAGCATTAAACGGTATGCAAGCTCACAGAACAACAATCATTTTCTTTAACGTACCCAAAAAAACTGCTGAATTTATAACAACTGGTTCAGACCACTCATTACCTGTAGTGATCGTCAATATTTGATTGTTTACAGTGAAGAAGAGGCTGTGTACTTTGGAGATCGTGGATATTTGCAAACATTTTTACATTTGTAAGGTAAAGTATTATCAAACGTGTTTTTATTTATTCAAATGTTGCATCTTTACAAATTGTTTCAGCTTTTTATTTTATGTGCTGCATTTTTAGCGCATAAAATATTGTAAATGATGGTGTTTTTTTAGCACATGGCTAATTGTATGCGTTTTTTTTTTTTTTTTTTTTTTTTTTTTTTTTTTTTTTTTTTTTACTACACGTGAACAAAATTTGAATGTTAAGATATTTGTGAAAGTGATAGTATTGTAATAAAATTAAATTTAACACGTTCCAACTTTTAAAATGTTTTATTTACCTATCCCAGCCACTAATTTTACCAAATTAATTGTGTTGGTTAGACTGTTGTGCTACACACTACATAAAAAGAAAATGATATGTCTACTTTAAGAGCCGAACTTTTTCACTTCGACCTCCACTGATCGATGCTAGATTAGTTAAATGTATAATTAATGTAAATTCTGTGTCATAATGTACGCTTGCATAGAACAATCACATTTGAGAGTTCCAAATATTTAATTTGTACTGAATATGACTATACACTGCTTATTATAAGCAAAGAAATTGTTGGATATGTGATGAAATAAATAAATTGTTCCCCTATTTATATATTTAATTCTTAATTATAGGAATGAATCGGTGCTCACATGAATTTCTGTTGTATAATTTGAAGATCATAAATCTAACAGACCCATTGGAAAAGGCATGAATTAATTTTTATAATTCAGTCTTTTTTGATAGATCTGTTGGACACTAGATGGCACTCCTCCACTTACTTAAATGAATAATCGTCTAGAATGTAAGTATTTCACGCTAAATATATTTATATATTTTAATTTTGTGTTTATTTAAAACACAACAGTTATATTGGTTTGATTCAATTATTTGAATTGTTCCCAGTAGTTGAAATAAGAAATTGGTTTTGATGTAAATGAGCAGATGTACAAACATATTCATCTATGTATACTATTAAATATATATTCTGCACTTTTTAAGTGTGTATAGCTTGTTAGTATGCAAGTATAGTATGAAAATAATTATAAATGTATAATATACACACTTTTTTTTTCTAGGATGTCATTAACTTGTTGGACTTCCATGAGGAATTTTTTTATATGTATAAATATTTTAATCATTAGCTCACTTTAATACATACTGCATATTTTGTGTTAAATGTTTACTTTTACTTCTGCACAGTGGGGTCCATAGGCCATAATGTAAAAGGAATCTTTTTCGTAGCCCTCTAAATAAACTATAAGTCCTACACGCACCAAAACCAATACCAGTCTTTCGACGGTGGTTATACCAAATATACCCAATCTGAGCTCAATCGAATGCACCGTTTAGGAGGTATCATGTTCACTCACATACACACACACATACATACATCTAGTAAAAATAACATAAATGAATTGACATTAAAATACTGAAATTCTTTTTGGTGGTCCTGTAAATAAACTCTCCAGTAGATTGGAACCAAAAATCGAGATGCACAACTGGATGTTACAACAATCTTATATATGAAATTTCAACATTCTACGACTAATAGTTTTTGAAATTTGAGAGTTAAATACATACACATGTACATCAAAAGCCGCCAAGCTTGGCGACTTCTGGCATAATTCTGGAGGGGGGCACGTGACCGTGGTCAGACCATTACCTAACTTATTTGGTAGGACGGTATTGTGCTTGAAATGGATGAATGCCCCTAAAATTGCCATTGACTGTAATGTATTGGAAATCTTTTGAGTGCTCCTGTAGCAGAACTATAAATGATAAACACTTCTTTTAATGGAGAAATTCATTTTGTAAATCTTAACAGCATATATCACTTCTGAGTCATTTAAAATAGCCCAATATCTCTAAAATACGCTTTAATGAATTTCCGCCCATAGAGTGTAATGCATTTAGAATCTCTTGGGCAGTGCTGTAGATAAACTATGCAGTCGAATGGAACCGAAAAGGGAGCTCCAAGTAGGTGTTACAGCAATCCTAAATATAAAGTTTGAACATTCTACGTTTAATATCTTTTGAGATATGCGAGTTTAATGAGTTTTGGCCCATATAGCGTAATGTATTTCGAATCTTTTGGACGGACCTGTATGTAAACTATCCAGTCGATTGAGACCAAAAGGGAGGTCCACAACTAGATCATACAGCAATCATAAATATAAAATTTTAACAATCTACGACCAATAGTTTTTGAGATATGCAGTTACATACATTATTGAAGTCTCCAATGCCTAATGATTAAAAATTAACCTTTATTTTGCATATTTTTTTAATTGAATCTAGGTATTTAATTTCATTTATGATTTTCTGCGAGTTTCAACTGATTTTTAAAGTTCAGTCTACGTAAAATATATACATTTAAAATGTATTTGTGAAATATTTATTAATGAAAATTATAACTTGGCTGCTTGTGCAGACAGCCATGCTGTTACATGGTATTTTACTAGTTTAAAATAGTTGTTTTAGTTATTACTGCAATATTGTCGATGATTATCACTCCATACATAAATAACTTTCACTAATCTTTTTTTTTTGTGTGTGTGTATGTCGGAAAGTCGAAATCAAGAGAAAAAAAGTAATTGTCCTAAAATATGGAAACTAATGTTTGAAATAATTTTTTTATGAATTTGCCCCCTTCCCAGTTTTTCCCCTTATGGTGCCATATAAATTTTTGTACTGTGAAAGAATGCTCGTATATTTTAGAAGCTAAACAATTAAAACAGATCTATTTATGTTTTTTAACAGGTAGTTAAAAAAAAATATTTTTGATTAAAGAAATTTAATGCATAATCTGAAAAATTCTGTTTCATACCTGTATAAAACGGCAAACAAAAACATGATAATTTCATTATAAATATTTAAAAGAGATTTACATTTTTTATTGATCAATCTCTAGAAGTAGTTTAACTTAAAATAAAACTAAAAATGGCTTAATGTAAATTATTCGAGCAGGAGAAAGGCATTAAACCTATGTTTGTTAAAAATTAACTCATCTATGATAGGTACCTTATCAAAATAGATATCTTATTCTTAAATAAATAAAAAAGTATGCATTTCTTTGTGAAGATAATCTGCAATTACAGATACATTAATTAATGTTTCATGGTTAAAATGTATTCACTTCTGGCAGTAGTGCACACATAAAAAGAATATTTTAACTTTTTACAATTAAAGTATCATTTTTTATATACATATATGTAAAGATATTTAGTTTTAAGCTATAAGTCAATTATTAAAAAATACTTTAATGATGTGTGTAATGATGCTTCCAAGACTATGGAGTCCAAGACTAAGAACCAAAAAAAAATTTTTTTGAAATCGAAAAATATTTAGGTCTCCCGGAATTAACTTGAAATTCAACTTTTTTGACCTAAAATGTGTATTTTTAAAAAAATATGTATGCATAAATATAAAGTATATTTATATTTTTTAAGTACAAAAACTTTAAGTTTAGAAAGACAACAGACTTTTAAAAAATTAATTTGTACCATTAACTATATTAGTCTGCCGAAATCTAATTTTAAAAACCTTGCTATTTTATGAAATATTCAAAAATTTCCAGACGATATTTTACATTGTTAAACTTCTAGCAACAGTGCAAATAAAATGTATATTAATTTTTCATTAGTTTATTAGTTTCTCAGTTTCATTTTTATTCTCGGGGGGGGGGTGACATTAGAAATAATTACACATTAGAAAAATAATTTGGAGGAACAAAAATATAGTAAAATTAAAAATCAGAAAGTGCGATCTTTAGATGAAAAGGTTACAAAAGATATAAACAAACACATAAAGGTTACAAATAAACAACATTGAATATGTAAAGGTTATTCAAAATAAATGTTGATTTCACTGCCTATTTATTTTGATAATTGTAGGCAGCATATCACAAACGCAAGTAGCTTTTCCAACCTGCAACCTGATCCATTAGAAACCCCAGTGTTTGTGGGCGTACCATCACATCCAAGAGCTTTGATAGTTGTCACATCAATGCAGTTACATTCCATGTGTTTCATTATTGATGATACAATGTCTTTCCCAGAACCACTGTCTGCAGTTACATGACCAAGATATATTGAACCTGGTTCTTCAACCAAAGATATGTGTTCTTCTTGTATAGTTTTCCAGACAGATTTACCACGTACATTTTCTTTGACTATAGTTTCATCTTTCCGACCATCAAAATAGAGAGAAATTATTTCTGAGGTGCGAGTTGCAATACTTTCACGGTACTTTACTCTTTCACGAAAAACTTTCGATTTATCAATTACCGCCGTCTGATTTTCTAGAGTCACAACTTTTAAATCCTGTAAAAGAGCCCTTGCTAGTTGCGGTCCCGCTCTATTGGAAATTGCTCTGCGATCACATGCTCTGGAAAATGATGGCAGATCTACTAGAAGGACTTGATTTACTGAAACGCTAGAATGTTTCTTTTTATTTTCAGGTATTTTATTTTTTATAGCTAAAACACTTTCATCACTTGAATCCTTTTGAAAGGAATCGCTGTCAGTGTCGCTAACAATGCCTTCATGTCGTGCAAAAGGGACATTTGTTGATTGGAGACTTCAGTTTAACTCAAATTGTATGGACTTCTCCTTTCTTTTAGCACGTTTCTCGATTTTTTTTACTCTCTATTGTGTCAATTCCTCCTATAACCATAAGCCTCAGGTTTCGTTGGTCATTCAAGAACTTGTGTTACAGTTGTGCAACCTTCCTTAGCGCTGGACACAAACATTTCACTACATCTTTACATTTGCATGAACAAATATCAAAAAGATTATTTACAATTTCAGATTTTGAACTTTTCAACGGACGTTTTAAAGCTCTTGGCATTTTTTTGCGTTACACCCTGATGACTTTTTCATCTTTTCAGATCTCTCGTGTAGTTTTAAAATCATAAAAACAATGTTGCTTACAGATGAAACAGGAATAGAAGTCTTCTTCCATATTTCTTCTAGCTTACGGGCCACTCGCATTGCAACTACCTTTTTCTTTGGTTGATGACATCCTTCAGACTTCAACTGATTTCTTACCCATTCAAAATAACGTAGTACATCAATTTTAGTAGGTAAAACATTGCTATCACTTATATCTAGAGGTTGGCCGACAATTGAATCGTCAGTAGTTTTCCTTTTGATAAGAATGAATTTTTCTACTCATGATGGTAAAACAACAAAACCAAATTGAACTCAATCATAAATCAAAAACATAAATGCTCACTAAATGGACGCTTCGTACATAAAAAATGCTAAAAACAAACTGAAAAAGAAAGGAAGGGTGGACGAGGGAGAGTGATGTGATGGTCTTTCACTTCCCTTATCTCCAAAGTCATGGGGGAGCTACAGTTTTATCACCTTGAAATCTGAGCCCCATATTCGCCTACAAAAATATTCTTGCTATTTCGGAACGGTGTACTACAGTATCTGTATTATAAATACAATGATTGAAAATTTGAAAGATTCTTCAACATTTCTTAAATACGGCTAGTTGACAAAAAATTGGAGATTTTCATTACGATTCCGGGAGATCTAAATGTTCAATTTCAGTCGCAATGCATTTTTTTATTGATAGATTCCATCTGAAATTCCCCATTTTTGCTGTTGAATATTTAATTTTGATTTATACATACTTTTTAAAAAAATGTTTAAAAATATCATTTTGACTAAAAAACTGACAACTTCAATGTCATTCCGGGAGACCCAAATATTTTTCGATTTCAAAAAAAAATTTTTGGTGGGTATGTGATGACAGTAACAACTTTTTATCAACTTGAAAGTTTTATTTTCCAAAAAAAAAATGTTGCGTGATACACCCTATTGCATATATTGAGTCTTTCATACAGCATCAAGGTATTGAATCTTTGGTACTGCTGAGACGCAACGTGTGCGTTTGGGCCATCGGGGAGCAACGGCGATCAGGGAAGGAGAATCGCAGCCACCGACGTTTCTGTTTGATATAGGTAGCAGTAGAAACAAAGGCAATAAATTATATTTTCATTCTGCCGTTAGAAAATCTATGAGAGCTATTTTGTTAACTTCTGTTAAAGTGCTTTAAATACTACACTCGCTGCATTCCTGGCGGACTATTTTTTAACAAACCCCAATTATTGCACAAACTCCCAAAACTATTTATTGCTCGTGAATTTTTGCATAAACAAGATGGTTTCCTAACCTTGTTTGTGTTAACAAGATTCATCAGTATAGGCACCCTATAAAAAATACTGGTCCTAGGATACGGCCAAATATTTTCTATCTTATGATTAGTTGCATTAAACAATTTATTTACAATAAAGCCGGTGATGGAGACAGGTGAATGAGAGGGATCCCGTGATCCCGTGGACATCGAAGGTCTGTGCTCAGTAAATTGAATAATTTCGAGTTTTATAAAACGAAAAATAAATAAATAAATAAAAATAAACCAACTTTAATTCTAGTAAAAGTAATTTTCCTTCTACCTCAAAATAAGTCTTATAGTCTTCCAAATAAAAGTAAACTCTCACCGAGGTACTAAGCAAATTATGCCTTCATCTCAGATGTTGGAACTATCTTATCTTATTTATCTATCCTATCTTATCTTATTATTATCGTATATGTTCCTTTTATATAACTAAAAAGTCAGTGGTTACGATTTCCCTTCTCTGATTGCCGTTGCTCCCCGACTGCCCAAACGCACACGTTGGGTCTCAGCTGTACCAAAGACCCAATTATGCTGATGCTATATGAAAGACTTAATATATGCAATTACAACAGTAGTTTAAATAATTCTGGCGTCAAGTTCTCTAAGAATATGGTAATATTCTGATTTCCTCAACCCTGATAGTCGTTGCTTCCCGATTGCCCAAACTGACACAGAAGGAGGAGGCTCGATTGACACAGAAGGAGAAGGGTACACTAACTTTAAGAGACTCGTTAGAGACGTACGTTGAAAAGCGTAACCATTATTTTAAAAATGAAAATCAAAAGTGTATGAACTTTTTTAGGAAGTGGTTTGTAATCGGATTTATTTCTTTTTATTTATTGACATCCTTTTTAATAAAATTAGAGGCCATTGCAATGTCAGTTAAAATTATTGTGATCTCCAGTCATTATTAAGTATAAGCTATTCTACATAGTAAGTAAAAAAATATTTATATATTCCAGTGGCGTAGGCAGAAATTTTCTGGGGAGGGGTGTGTGGTTACGACTACTGCAATTCATGTATCGTAATGTGCTGTATACATATGTTATGTATGCGTGAAGAAAATGCATTTTGTATGACAAAAAGTTACTCATGGGGAGGGGGGTTATAACCCCCCCCCCTCAGTAGCCACGCCACTGATATTTTCATATATGTAAGTAATAAATACTTTATTGTAACAATCATTAAGACACATATATATATGTATTTATAAATATATAATAAATCCATCTGTAACTATTATTAATCGAGAATCAACAAATCGAGACGACAGCCGCCTGGTTAAGGGTCTCAATTAACAAAAATCCCAAATCAAATCAAATTATTAATTTTAATTACCAAAAGACAAGAAAAAAAGAGAAAACAAACTGCACAATTAATTGGCCATGCAGGGACTGATTTACGGCGGGGCATTGGGGGCACGTACCCTGGGCCACCGATTTTTAGGTTCCCCCAAAACTTCTTTTTATGTAATCATAATAGCTACTAAAATTATTTCTCAAGAGAAAAATTTCTGATTACTTCATTTCATCACAAATATTCAAAATTTTTAATTTAATGTAACTTGTGACGCTAAAAATTATGCATTCGATTAGACATTCGATAAATTCGATATTCGCAAATTCGTTCGGACACCTCAGCATGCTCCTCCTTTTATCTTTACAAAGGTGTGTGACGGCTGTAAATACCCATAAAAGCATTTCAAAATCGAAAAATTCATATAAGTGGTATCTGTCGTGACATTTTACTGATTTGTAAATGTTTACGTATGGTTAACTTAGGAATGATAATTCGTTTAAACTTAATTTAATTACCCAGCAAACACATACCTGCTGGCGGAGTACCTTGCCAGTGCCTTTCTGCCTTTACGTACAGCACTGGCCCGGCAGTGCAAAAAGTAACTGAATCGTACCAAAAGTGGTCGCCCGAGAAGTACCTTGCCAGAAGCCCGGGAAAGCAACGGCACTCTGCTGGCATACTGCATGTGCCGGCCGTTACTCACAATAAAGGCACTGGACCATGAAGTTTATAATGCCCAAAAAGAAACGGCCGGGTGCCGGCCATTATTAAAAATAAAGGCACTGGCCTGGTACCTTAACAGTGACTACAATATAATGGCACGGTACCAGATTAGTGCCTATTTAAAGTAACGCTGCCATAATTAAAATATGAGCCGGTGGCGGATCCGGGGTAGGGGGGCTTATTAATCAACCCATAAAAAAAAGACATTGCTTAAGGGTAACATTTTAAGATAAAATACTAGATACATGAAAAATTAAAAACAACAGCAAAATCCATTAGTACATCATTTGCAAATTATGTTCGTCCAACATTAGTGAATTGTGTGCAGTTTTCACAAACTGCAATTTTCTTACAAATTTTCATTTTCAAAAAATATTTTTTTATGAGAGAGGCTATAACACATGTCAAAACCTACATAAAATCATTTATAAACAGTTTAATTTCAATATCTCATAATTAAAGAGATTTTATAAATGAGTTATAATAGTTTACGGTTGATAGGTAATAGCTATGAACTAAAAAATAAGATTAAAGACCTAAAAAGTGTGACTAACGTATCTACATATGATTTTAAAGACCTATTCAATAGCATACCTTTAGACGATTTGTATAATGTTATATTAAATCTATTTATAATTAGTAATAATAACATTAATTTGCCATCTAACAAAGATACCATTTATTTCAAAGATCTATTAAAGTCCATAGTTTATAATAATTACATTCTGCATAATAATAAACTATATAGGCAAATTTTAGGAATACCACAGGGTGGTTCTAATTCCAGTTACTTAGCTGACCTATATTTATATAATTATGAAAAAAATTACAATAGTTCTCTTATAATATATAGGTACATAGATGACATAATTACAATAGCCACTGATAATAACTATACTGATTCTGATAATTTCCCAATAGCTTACCATTCAGCCCTAGAATTAATAAAAAATCCCAATGATAATAGAATAATAAACTTCTTAGACTTACAACTAAATATTAATGATGATAAGAGTCTATCATTTAATATATTTAATAAAAGAGATGAGTTTAATTTTCATGTTAATGCTTTTACTCATTTTACTTCTTGTATGCACACTTGTGTTTTTAGAAATATAACCTCTAATCATAAATATAGAATAGAGTCTCTGTGTACCAATAGTATTAAGGCCAATAACTTAACATACCTATATAAAACAGCTCTCAAATACAAATATCCTGGTAGATTTCTAAAATCAATAATATATCCAATTTGTGATAAATAAAACTGTATGTCCAAATTAGATTATTGGATGGTGAGGATGGGGTTGGTTGTTGGTTATTTTAAAAAAAAAAAGAAAAAAGAAAAAAAAAGGAAAATCATAAAATATATATTTGTATATTTTATACAAAAAAATTCATAAAAAAAAATACAATGTAGAATTGTTGATCACTGATACATTTTCTTTTTGAGAGAGATATATTTATATATTTTTTCTCTACTGTACCATATATAAGCCCTATTAAGTGCAATTTTACTTATACTGCATACAATACTATCAGAACTAATAACAATTAATACTTGAGTAAATTATTATTATTATTATTATTATTATGATAATTAATGTTAATTACAATATTTTTTCCTCAACTCTTTTTTACACTCTTTCCTTAGTACTTCCTAGCTATTAAAGCTCGTACTACGTTGCTCATGGGTTAGCTATACTCAATATTTTTTATTTATTTATATATTTACTATTACTATAATTATTAATTATTATTCTTTAATATTATTCTTTAATATTATTCTTATTTCCCCGTCCCCTTCCATTTACTGAATTTCTTAATAAATTTACATAGTTTTGGCAGAATTTTGTCTGTTTTTATTTCTCATACTTTTTCTCCTTGGCTCTAGCTGTTTCTTTTTATTTTTGTCGATTAATTTTCTCGGTTGGCAACGATTTCTAGTCTTGTCAGTTCTTCCTCCTCCATGTTTTGTTGGCATTCATGCTGTTTTTTTCTTATAGCTATGGTCGTACCGCCAGGTCACGTAAAGCGACTTCTTTTGTCAGGTGACCTGCAGAAACCTAGCTATTTTTGTTTTTCTTTAAATTGAAATGTGAGTACGGTGGTACTTGATAATGGAGTACTCCATTTCAATTTTACTCTCCACTCCACTTCACTGCGGGATCGAACAATTAGGCTTACGCCCATGTGATCTTGCTTGGCTTGTACTCCCACTTCTCTGTGGCTTTAAAAGCTCTTTTATACAATTTCTTGCCTCTGAATTGTCAATTTTTTATTTCATGTTTACAGTTCTTTCAGTACTTTTTTTGTCATTATGTGCTAATACTTAATGTTTTACTAGGGATTCCATATTACGTAAGTTTAGCTATTTTGTATTATATACTATTCTGTTTTATTATGCTGCAATTGCGCTAAACTTTCAGAATATTTTTCTATCTCTACACTGTTCTATGCATAAATTCTAAAATATCGCCAATATTTTGGTAATATATTTTTCATACTAATGCTTGCATGTCTTAAATCGAGCTGCTTTCGCGCGATCTTAGATCATGTGATTTATATCTTTCCTATTTATGCATATCAGTATTTTATTACATCCATTTAATGGCTTTTACGTATATGTATTCCTTCCCCATATTTCTGATTTACTTTTTTTGCTTAATTTACTGTTTTGCACATTGTTTATTTAATGAATGATCTTTATTATCTATTATCGATACAGCTAATACAAGTTACTCCCCTAGATAGTGCTGCCATCTGTTATCAATATTACGTATTTGTTTCTTGATCTTTAGTCTTTGGTTTTTTTTTTTTTTTTTTTTTTTTTACTGCTACTTAGGATCTAAGAGTTGTCTATGCCATTCACTACATACTGTTATTATTATGCTCTATTAGTCTAGACTTTTTTGTGTTTGTGTTTAAATTTAGGTTACATTTGATAAATTAACCAAGATGCTTTCTCATTATTTATTAAGTTTGTGTTTATTTCAGATATACATTTTTCTTTTTATTTATTTAATTAATCCAGCTTTTTTATCATTATTATTTTGTTCTCTCATATGTACTTTGTATGTAACCTATTCTCCTTTTTTATCTATTTTTGTCTTCTTTGTGCTTTTTCAACTCTGATATGGTATAATATCACTATTTATGGTTTAAAACAATATAGATTTCGTGACTGGCCAAAGTGG
>JAWZYV010001454.1:0-18870 GCA_038373885.1 Cheiracanthium punctorium | reverse complement strand
AGGCCCTGGGGTACCATATTCATTTAGTCAAGTTCAATTGATATTGCCGTTTAGAAAATCAGAAAAAGTATGTTTTGAAACCATTGCCTAAATGTTTGCCAGTATCGGCAGTTCATAAGTCTTAAAGGTTGGCTACTTTTGGAGATTTATCGCTAGGTTTGGCACCGAAAAAAATATGTCCTCAAAGCATACCCCGGCTTGGCAACAAGTTCTGTATTCGGCAAGAAACTGTCCCACTCAACTGTTATTCGATGGGGATACTGGCTAGTCTGTTTTTTAACTAAATATTGCATTTTTTCAGAGGCAGTTCTTTAAGGCGTAGACCGATTTCAATAGTTCATTTTTTATTGAAAAGGGGGCACATTCGAGGTGGTCCCATATCGATTTGGTCCAGCCCGGAAGACTCAACGTATGGCAAAATTAGGGAAATCTTCAATTCTTAGTGAGCACATAAACGATACTCAAATAAATCCTTTGGTTATAATGGGCATATGCTTGAGTTATCGTTATGTTGTAACAGTGAAGTAATTTGAAGTTGAAAAAATACTTGTTTTATGAATACTGTCGCAAATGAGCTCGTGCAATCTGCTGGCTAACTTGGTATTTAAATATAGAAAATGCGTTGCTTTAGTTTTTGACAACACTTGACGGAATGAACTTAAGAACTATAATGCCATTTATATATTAAAGCAGAGCTTTAAAAGCTTGAGCCCCAGATCTTTTATAGATGTGAAACAAAAGAATTCGGTACTACGGTGAAAATGATAGAAATTTCTTCTACTATAATTCACTTATATAAGAGTATGAAAAATAATACACGGACCAAAAAAAAAAAAAAAAAAAAATCTTTAGCACTCTAATAGCAGAATATCGAAACATCACACCCGTTACGAATATACAGGACCACCCATCTCATCTATGGATGGATCTACTGCTGCTATTTGGCAGACGGTCAGCCTAATCTACATAATTTATGTATTAATTAAAGTAGCTATTTTTCAGACCTTAACAAATCCGAATTTTTTTTTCCCAAGAGACATTAACATAGACTGCGTCGATTTTCTGATGACTTTAAGATGATTGAAATAAACTGATATCATTGCTAGCACAGATTTGATCGCAGTATCATTATGGTAGGTCACTGAAAGTTTTACTGTTATAGAAAATTAACATTTTGTGCTTAGGAAATAAATAATTAATATTTTCAAATAATATATTTCGAAGAAATGTTTATGCATAAAATTACAATCTTAAAAAATGTGTTTGGTATATAAAATCATGGTTATAATTATAATTACATTTTTAAGCAAATGAAAGTTTCAGGAAGTGGTTCTATTATATTATAATTTCATTATTCAATAATAGAAATTAATATCATACACTATCAAATATAGAAAATTTGACAAGTCAAGTATTAATCTATGTACTGATTAATTTCTTAACCATATATTCTGTTTATCTTTTATATTTAAAAATGAATAACTATCTCAGTAAGTCAAATTAGAAATTTAAAAGATTCTTTGAAAGTTTAATTTAAAGTAAAACTTAATAATCCGACATACGTATAATGTAACGAGGAAATTTTCTACGTCTAATACAGAATACCTTTTAAAATATCATTTTCTAAATTAATTATTTTGCGACCTTACTAAATCCGGCTCTTGCACAATTCGAGTTTAAAGAATTCTTGCATGAATTCCCGCTGCAGTAATATTTTGCATTAACGGGCATCAAAGCATTTCTTTAATCAGCGCACATTTATTTTAGATCGGAGGAGGGATCAAAAGATGGTGAAAGAATAATTAAATAAATTATTCCGCCTTCGAAAGACAGATTCATAAATGGACATTTTTAATCAGTGAAATTGGGAGGAGATAATTATTTAAAATCTCTTAAATGAAAAAAAAAATAATTCAAAAGTAAGATTTAATTAAAAAAAATTAAGAAAATTTGTTTAATTCAAGCCATACATTAAAAACATGCGTGAAATCTAATATATATTTTAATATGTTATGGTGTTCCAAAAATGTAGAGACAAAATTTTTTCGGATGTGGGGCATATAAAAAGGATTCATTCAGAATCACATAAAAGTGAGAAAATAATCAAAAACGGTCTTTCTACATACCAGTTACTAATTACTTCAAAGAAACTTGAAGTAATAGTTAATTTTCCTCATCTTATATATAATAGAAACAGTTTATTTTCATATAATTACAGCACTGAAAGTTAAATATTATTTATAATGATTAATTTGATTTCACTATTTTTTTATTATATTTATTTATTTATTTATATTTTTTGAAAAAAAAATGATTAAATTTTGACTTAGCAAGGCAAAAGGTTTCACCAACACTTCAACACCTTTCGTGAAGTGTTTATTATTAACCGGTGTATGAAAGCGTCTCTTATTCCACATTCCTATACGATTCTGAATGCTTTTGATGTGACCTACCTTCTTTAAAAGTTTGTCATAATTTTGAGAGAACTAGTATAAGCATTTATCTGCATATGTATACCCCCTTTGTAATATCTCTGTAATGAAACGCACGTTACAACGAACGCGGAATTTTAATTTAATTGGGTCTTATTTTTAATTTTAGAAAACTTCTTTAGCTCTGTGATGCCGGATAACCGTCATGTTGTTGGTAGTTAAATGGATTGATGGTAACGGCTGAACTATTTCAAGGTTGGGTTGTCTATCCAGTTGGTTTCCTATATACTTATGTGAAAATGTTTACGCTTCAGTGGATTAAGAGTTTTTGAATTTAAACGTCTCCACTATCGGATGAAATAAAGAATTATCCAATATTCCTTTTTTCCCGAATAGTAACTTTGACGGCTACAAATTGTTTAAAGGTATCAAAGTGACACATGCAAATCTTTCATTTTGTTACACGTGTTTTTTCAGTTACTCTCAATTAATTTAGTAAACACACTACCCATTACAGTCGTGGTCAAAAACTAAAAAGTGAATTGTTAATAATGATATTTCAAACGGTACCCTAGTAGCACAATTAGTCCAAAAGACGTTTAAAACACGCTTTTTAACGTCAAAAAACGTGTTTCCAAAGTAATTTGAACGTTTTTTGTGCTACTTGTGCTTTTGAACTACTTGTGCTACTAGGTTAAGCAAGCATAGTAGGAATTTTTTTTTTTTTTTTTACGTATTTTAGTCCAACATTTTACTCTTCGTTCTTAAGTATCAGATACCTCTCCATTTGCTATAAACTTGCTTAGTTCTTATTTTAGCATAAAATCATGGAAATAAGGTAAGGATTTTTGTTTTGAATCTGATTTTGTTATCAAATAAAATTTGCAAATAAAATTTGAATCTCTTTTGTTATCAAATAAAATTTTCAATATTGAAAAAAATCTATATTCTAAAATTATGCACAACTATTCCTTTAATTATTATTATGCACAGGTACTTTTTCGCATGCATTAAGTGAAAAATTTGAGGACGGATGCAATTAACCTATTTAAATATAATAATTTCTAATGAATAATCCTATTTTAATTCATCAATTTTATGACTGTTAAAAACAATAAAAATAACAGTGCTTTTAAACTGGCTATTGTAACTTTTACAACGAATGTCCAAAGCGGTTACCCAGTTAGTGTAGTGGCTAAAGAATCATTCTATTACGCCTTGGGTCCGGGCTCGATTCTAATTTTGGATTTCGGTGTTAACCTCTCCTTCCCTTTACAGAAGGTATCGCTGACCGCACACTGTGTGATCCCATAATAAAATGGACAGTAATTCGGGCCTTAGCTGGACAGTAATTCGGAATGGACAGTAATTCGGGCGAATGCTTTATGAGAAAGTGCCCGACATTCTTGAAAAAAAAAGTTTTGTTAAGTATTCACATCAATTTTTAAATGTTTGTTTATTGGTACATAATACTGCGAATATGTCAAAATTTACATGTACAAGTGCAACGTTGTGTTTCTATATTCAAAACAACCTAACATTTACTATAGGTGAATGCGGGAGTAGAGCATAAGTATGAAAGTTCATTTTCCTGTTTTAGCACCTATGTTGCAGTGAAACGACATTGGCAGGAATAATAGAAACGCGTAAAGCTGTCTTCCAGTAGATTGCATTTACTTACCAGTGATAATGCTCTACACGAAAAAAATTAGCCTGTGCAAGAATTTACTTTATTGTAATCTTATACTAATGTTGAAACAAAACTTATAAGAAGTATCAAACAGCGCTTTTAGACTTGAAGGTTTCAGCTATGTCGATTTCATAGCCCCCAGCAGACTGAGCTTTTTTGGTGCATTAAAAACATTCTACGTTATATACTTTGATAATATTTTTTAAATACAAACTTAAAAGTGATATTATAATGAAGTAACTATTTAAATGTACTAAGAGTTAACCCTTAATTATTAGAAAAATCTTTCTACATTAGAAAACATCATTCTTAAGGCCCCTCCTCAGACAGAAATTTTTCTGATTCGCGTTTTGAGGAACAATTTCCTACCCCCCTCACAAAAGCTCCTATCGCGAAATGCGATAGCTCGCGTGTCCGTTACTGATGGGAAATTTATGACCCGTTGGCGGGTTGGGAGATTTTGACCTGTGACCTCCGTCTACATGCCCCCGCTGCCTGAGCAAAATTTATTTTCAGTTGAGTGTATTCGTTCGAACCACAGGCGCAACCACGGAGGGGGCTATGGGGGCTGAAGCCCCCCCTAAAGGTAGAAAGTTAGAAGTGAAAAGCGTTAAAAAATGAAAACTGTCGCTAATGAAATAATTTTTTTTAGTTCTTTCTTTCTTTTTTTAACTGTCCTCAAATTATTTCTAACCAATAAAGTTTTTAAATAAATGCTCACAGTTAGTTGAAACACTCTTACACACGCTTACAACGTTGCTCAAAAGATCAGATAATTATTTATGACTCTATAATGAGTTACATTGCTTATGTTCTATGGGACAGTCAAGTAATACCGAATATTTTGACGTTATAAGAGAGTTGTAACTAACCGAGATCACTATGACTGAGTTCAGCAATATTATGTAGCCCCCCCCCTAAACTAAAATCCTGGGTGCGCCACTGGTTCGAACAGATTTAAATTGCAGGATACTCAATGATAAATTACAAGTATAATAAAAATTTTATTTAATTTGCAAAGGAGACTGCAATTTGTAAAGTGTTGTTATAAAAATTAACATTTTAAAAGAAATATCGAAGCGCGAATATGAGAAATTTTACATCGTAATTATTCTACTATATAGTTACCTGAACCCTGACTCAATTTGTAAAGATTCCAGGCAAACCACTTCGATGTAAATATTTTACCTCCATTACTCCAAAAAGATTAAAAACCAGAAAAAGCCTAATAACACCCACACCATTCATACGATCCGCTTGAAATTTTTCATAACTATGTATAAAAATATAAAAACAATCTCTGTTACTTTGAAAATCTGAAAACCCACCGGTTCCCTAATTTTTTTAAGAGATTTTTTGCCATTTTCAGCTCCATTTTATTTCAGAGATTCAAAAAAGCGAATAATTTGAGTGAAAAAATTAGACTTTCAAAGTGTACAAAAATTGTCATATTCACGTCACGGTTATCTATCTGCCTTTGAAGGGAAAATTGTGATTCATTCCTTTAAAATTGTTTTTCTAGATTACATAGTTTATTTATTTATTTTTTCACAAATAAATCGTCTGCATGGATATGAGAATGACTGTGAACACAAAACGAAATCTTTTGAATGCCATAAGTTTCCGCGCGTTTCCAGAAGAGGATGAAATTCTATTTGGGTGTATAATAAAAATTGAATAGGAAGTTATTTATTTTAGGTAGACGAAGACTAAATGTATTCAGTGTAGACATTTTCGTCGAATGTTTTTTCAAGCGCCCGTTGTATTTGCCTCCACAACGGGCTTTGATTTCTAGTTTGGTTAATATGATGAAAAAGTGACATAAAAATAATACATTTTTTTTAAACTTCCTTATATACATAATTGCTTAAATATGGGCGTTGAAAAACACTTTCATTAAAAGTATGCAGTTGCGACAAATTAAAATATGCATAATAGTTTACACGATTGATTGTGTAAAATATTTTCGTGTATAATACAAATTTACCTACTTCCTAGTCCTTGACTTTGTTTTCTGATCTTTAATATATATATAATAACTTTAAAAAGTGGCAATTTGGGGCGAAATAGGAATTTTTTTCCCTCGAAAACACAATTTTTGCGAATTTTCAAAATCGATATCAGCAGAGTACGGAAAGTTTTTTCTTGGGTTGGCTAATAACCGTGTTCTTTTTTTTTTTTTTTTTTTTTTAAAGAAATTAAGTTTATCAATACAAAATTATATCTCATACAACCCCCCTTCCCCGAAAAAAAATTCTGGCTACGCTCCTTTCCTCATCGATTAGCATATAACGACTATGTTACATCATAAAACTATTAAAAGTGGCGTTTTTTCCGCTCACCGGATTTTTGAAATCTGTATCAGCCGAATGCTGGAAAGTTGTTCCTGGGTTAGTAAGTAACTGCTCAACCCCTCCCCTCCTAAAAATAAAAAAACGGACAATATCTTCAGATGGCACTGGCTCATTTAAAATCGGGTATTTTAGCGAAAGCATTTCCAAAAATAAAATTTACCGGATTTTGGAAATCTTTAATAGTTCTGCGGTAAAAATGCTTCTTATTTATAGAGTGTATCATATAAAGAAGTTTCCGCGCTCGTCTGATATCGATTTCAAAATTCGGAAAAATTGTGTTATCGGGAAGAAAATGTTTATTTTGGCCCTAATTCCTAAATTTAAAGGCGTTGGCGCCACCGGAAGACATTGTCGAACTTCGAAATAAATTACAGGGTTATTATCCAACCCAAGTGACAACTTTTCTGACCACGGCTGATACCGATTTCGAAATTTTGCAAACTGTGTGTTTTCTGGAAAAAAATATATCCAGAACAGATAGAATCCAGACTATATATGTACACTACTGGTCAAAAGTATTGAAAGTTTCAGAATCTAACCATCTTTTCAAGAATAATACCACAAAAAATGGACAAAAAACTTGTTAGATTTATATCTTTTTAAGAATTTTTGAATTATAATTAGCGGTACGGAATTTTCGCAAATAAAAACAGAAAATTCGCAGGAAAAAATATGAAGGTTTGAAATTTTAATAAAATTCGCATAAACTACTTACAAAACATTTAATGTGCTGATACTTGCAGCCCCAGTGCAAAATAATTGAACTATCTGGAAATAAACTCCATTTGTTGCATTTGATTTCATGTGCAAAAAAGTTCATACAAAGTTTTTTCAGATGTGTTTTATCATTGTGTTCAGATCTAAATTCCCTGATTGTTGTTCAAGAGTTATTTTCAACATTTCTAATTTGTTCCACAAATGGGGAGCAAATGGTTAACTTGAACCAGGCAAAATACACGAAAGATGAGAGATAAAATGACATAGTCAATTAATATCGTTTTGATATGGCAATAATGAAACAAAAAATTAGGTGGTTCGGGGGGGGGGGGTCTTCCCCTGACGAGGCTCAAACAGCCGAGTTTCCTATCTATCTATCTATATATATATATATATAACTAATAAGTAAAACACAATGTGTACTGCAAATAAGATATACCTCGCATTACATATACACAGTGGAACCTCCTAAAGTGACCACCTTCGTAAAGAGACCACAAGTCTATACTGACCACTTTTGTAAATTTTCCCTTTCTAATCACCGCACACTGCAACCTTTGTAAGTTGACCACTTTATAAGATGATCAATTTTGTTGATTCCGAGGGTGGTCACATAAGGCAAGTTCCACTGTGTGTATATATATATATATATATATATATATATATATATAATATATATACATATATATATATTGTGCTCAAGGTCTGGTATGTAAAATTATATTTCTAATTTTTGTTATCCTTTTGATTTCTTCTTTACTTTCTATACTAGGGTAGGGCCCAGATGTGTGGAGTTAATATCTCTTCTGATATGCCACACAACCGAAACCCTACTATTTGGTTTGCTGTAAATTATAATCCACTTATTGTGTCCCCTGACGATGGTGACAGTGGTTATAATTTCCGTTCCATTATATTATCACAATAATTCTTGCACTTTATTTGGCTTCAAAATCTGGTTTCTAATTCTTGCTAATAGCTGTATATTCTTATGCGAGATATGTCTTATTTGTAGTATGTTTTGTGTTTTACTTGTTAGTTATATATATATATATATATATATATATATATATATATATATATATATATATATATATATATATATATAATATAACTAACAAGTAAAACACAAAACATACTACAAATAAGACATATCTCGCATAAGAATATACAGCTATTAGCAAGAATTAGAAACCAGATTTTGAAGCCAGTTTTTCCTTCATTATATATAACTCGGCTGTTCGAGCCTCGTCAGGGGGACCCCTATGACCCCCCCTAATTTTTTAGTTTCATTATTGCCATATTAAAACTATATTAATTAACTATGTCATTTTATCTCTCACCTTTCGTGCTTTTCGCCTGGTAACCCTATGTTGAAATTTTTATGATTGTAACCTATTTATAGAAAAATACATGGGATGCATATCTACACCTTACGAAATATTGTAACAATGGATTAAAGTTGTTGCGAACTAATAGTATTTAAATATATGTAAAATTATGTCGCTTTTTTGGGACAATTCAATAAAGGGGGTGAGAGATAAAATGACATATTCATTAATAAAAGGCTGCTTTAGTTATTAAGAATGTAATCAACCACACCTAGAAAACAAGTGCAAATAAGCATTTATATTTAAAAAAAAATAAGCCTCAATATGTTGAAATCAATATCGTCCAATGTAACTAAGAAACACTCGTGAAATCAGCTTTGAAACAAAATAAATTGCACTGAAATCAGCTCATCAGCTTGTGAGCCAAGATCCTGTAATCAGAGGCATCTTCACGTGTCGGGCGTTTCAGTTTTGTATCCTCCCAATTAAATTAATTAAATATCAATGAGCACAATTTGCATTGCCCAGCACTGAGTAAAATTTACACTGATATAACATTGAAGAAGTTTAAATGCACAGAAAATTTTAAATATGATCCTAAAAGCAAATTCTAATACTTTTGAGTTAGTTAAACACTTCATTTGATTGCGAAATTTCAAATCGGCTTAGAAATATTTTTGTGAGTAGTATGTTTTTGGATGTATTAATACCACAGAGAATTTTTTAAAAATGGTTAATATGAACAAATTCTTTAAATATATTCTGTTTTTTCCTCCCTTTTAGCCAACAGAATAAATAATGCCCGTTATAGCTGCGTCCGTACTTCAAAATTTCGATGCGTAAACAATGTTTTTCCTTCATTTTTGATCAGTCATCATATTTAAATCGGGATTCATTTTGAGTTATTCAAAAAGCTATACTGTGGTCCAGGGACAATATACGAAAAAGGGGTCCCATCCAGCTGACCCTGACCCGACCCACCGAGAGGGGAGGAGGGGCAATTGCCTCGAATTCCACTCCTAGAGGACGTATGTTGCGAATTTTTGGCGCACAAGTCTCACAGGGAAATAAAATAATTCTGTCTTCCAAAACCTCTTCTGGATCACACAGACGCATTCACGTACTAAAGTTTAAACATGCAATAAGAAAGGAAAAGAAAGGCGCCAATATATTTGACTGATTACTAATGAAGCTTTTGTAACGGATAAGTATAAACATACATCTGGGACCCGAAAACGTAAGATGTAGAACTGCAATCAGAGGGTAGTATGAAAAGAAGGCGGACATTGTTGGAAGTTGGAATTACAGGGGAAAAAAAAAAAAAAAAAAAAAAGATGCGGATGATTAATAGCCAAGTTCGATTAAAATTTGTCAAACACTCTGGTCACTAGTGACTTTCGGATTAGATGATGTGAGTTTGCCTATTCGATTGCGCGTGCATAGATACACACACACACACACACATACAAATTAGTCCAATATGTTTTTACTTACTGGATAATACTATTTACTTATATTTCTTTTTAACCTTTACTTATATACTAAAGGTCCTTTTCTTTAAGATTTTATATAGCTGTGTGAAAAATTATATACAAGTAAAATATATATATATATATATATATATATATAGGTAATGAGCGTAATGAATAGTGCTTTAGTTGATTACCGAACATCAGAAGGAAACTTCCATATATATGGAATTACAAAAGAGAAATAAACTTTCCTACAATTTTAGGTTGAAGCTGCTTCACCTAAAAAAGTTTGTGCATTTAAACTTTTTAAATATTATACAAGTGGAAATTGTACTCCGTACTGTGTAATGTAAATTGTCCCTCCATTTACATCATCCATCCGAAACAAATCTATTCCTTTTCAATACAAACCAAGCCTTTAAACAGAGAGTTTTTCTGCGAGGAGTCGTAAATCAAGTTCCTCCTTCTCCCCGTTTCATCTCTGCGGGTGGTAACGCAACAGGTGGGCAAGTGGGGGTGGAAAACATCTCAAAATTTTTCATCAAAAATCTGTAAATAAATCGCTAAAAATCAAATTTATGGATTAGATAAAAAATACTTATGTATTTGAAAAGGCAAAGTGCACTGCAATTTTTCTATCTTTACCAAATTTCAAAAAAGTTAGTCTGGTCTGAGAAAATCGCAGTTGACTGTCAGAATTCGTGTCTTTGTAGATAGATGATTGTGTTTAATATTAAATAAAAAATACATCAAAGCAATATTTCTAAAATCTGAAAGATGGAAAAGGTGAGAAGTCTTTCAAGAAAACAACAATGAAAGAAAAATTTAAAAATATTAATTTAGTGCCGAGATATTACTTGAAAACCGAAGTAATAAAATTCCCATTGCTTAACATGGAAAGGAAACTTCTTTCGATCTGTCTGAGGAAGAGCCTTAACATAAAAGTTTACATACTTACCTCATAAAAACTGAACTAAATCTTGTAAAAATACCTGTAAATGGGTTTTATTTGTAAAAAGAAAACATTATTTAGTAAAATTTGTATGGCTACTGAATATTCAGAAAGTAACACTTAATTCTGGATCATTTTAATACGTAATTTTGTTTGGATCTCATATATATTAATGACTATGTCATTTTATCTCTCACCCCCTTTATTGATAACTAGCTGAAGTACCCGTCCTCGACGGGTTAGTGAATGCAAATTTCCAAAAAGCAAGAACTTTCGTCAGCATTGTAGGAGTACACAGAATGAATGTAGTATGTTGCCAAAGTAAAGAAAGCGAAGTTATAATTTTTATGTATTGTTAAAATATTACAGGTTAGAGAGTAACTACGTAATACCATTTGATTCGCTTTAGCCGTAATTATGGGGTGCGCGAATGAATATTTACACATACTGAAATAATTTTCGCAAAATCTCAAAATTTCATCAACATTTTGAAAAATTGGAAGCCAAAATTTAAGTTGAGTGACAACCTATCATGTCACCCAAATTCGTTTCATTCCCTGCAGTCTTTATTTCGTGATGCTGGAACAATTTTCAGCATTTTAAAACGATTTTCGCAAAATCTCAAAATGTAATCAAAATATTTTTAAAATTCAACGCCTATAAATTAAGTTTAACAACTACCTATCATATCACTAAATTTCGTATCATTCGTATTAGTCGTTATTACGTGAAGTTTGAAGAAATCATCATTGAACGTATTTTGAGAGAATTTTCACAAAATCTCAAAATCTAATAAAAATGTTTAAAAAATTGGACTCTTATAGTTTATGTTGAGCAACCATCTATCATGTGACCAAATTTCATATCATTCGCGTTAGTCATTATTACTTAATGCGGGAACAAAGATTCACTCAGTTTTAAACGATTTTCGCAAAATCTCGAAATCTGATCATTTTTTTTAATTAGATGCTTATAGTTTAAGGTGAGTGACCACCTATCATTTCACCAAATATCATTTTTTCACCTTTGCAGTTATTACGTGATGTGCGAACACAAATTTACGCAGTTTGAAATGATTTTCGCAAAATCTCAAAATCTAGTCAAGATTTTTTTTTAATTTGACGCCTATGTTTTACGTTGAGTGAGCACCTATCATGACACCCAATTTCATATCATTCGCTTCAGTCGTTTTTACGTGATGCTTGAACACAAATTTACGCAGTTTGAAAGGATTTTCGCAAAATCTCAAAATCCAATCAAGATTTTTTAAAAATTGGACGCCTATGTTTTAAGTTGAGTGACCACCTATCATGACACCCAATTTCATATCATTCGCTTCTGTCGTTTTTGCGTGATGCTTAAACAAAAAAAGCATCACGGACAGAATGACAGAATGACAGACAGACAAACTTTTTTTGAGGGTCGCATCGGATTCCCGGGTGCTTGAAACGGATAGAAATCGCAAAATTTTCGAATTCCAAGAAATGTACAGACAAAAGTCTAATTTTATTTATATAGATTGTCCCAAAAATGCGACATAAAAGTATGCGACCTAATTTTGCATATATTTAAATACTAATAGTTCACAAAAGCTTTAATCTATTATTACAATATTTCGTAAGCTGTAGAATATGTACCACATGCATTTTTTACATATATACAAATACTATTAGTTCACAAGAGCTTTAATCTATTGTTACAATATTTAATAAGCTGTAGAATATGCACCACATGTATTTTTCTATAACAGAAACGCGTAAAGCTATCTTCCAGTAGATTGCATTTACTTACCAGTGATAATGCTCTACACGAAAAAAATATGCCTCCAGGTTGCAATCATAAAAATGTCAGCATAGAGTTACCAGGCGAAATACATAAAAGATATGAGATAAAACGACATAGTCAATTAATATCGTTTTAATATGGCAATAATGAAACTAAAAAAATTAGGGGGTTCAGCAGGGGTGTCTCCCCTGACGAGGCTCGAACAGCCGAGTTTATATATATATATTATATATATATATTAATAATTAAAGACTTCGTACACAATATTTAAAAAGAAAGAAAGCGCATATATTAAAGTCGGTATTTTCAATTGTTATAGGAGAATTAAAAGTTGACCCCGAAAGACTCTCGGGCTAAGATCACTTCACCGAAAATGACAGCTCGAATGACATTCAGGATTCAGGTTTTGACCTGAAAGTGTTAAACAAAAATCGAGTGATCTTTTCTTTTTTTCTGCTTTTAGTAATTGTTTTTTATCATTGCCAGCTCTAATCACAATAAGTAAAGTGGAATTTACTAACATCTGGGGGTGAATATGTGAAGTCCTTGGCAAGAGTGTGTCAGCGCGTGTCAGTTAGCTGTCAAATACTATACTGAAGTATTTCGTACTCACTTATACTGAAACTATCGCGGGACAAATTAACATAGAATTACTTATCGTTTATTCTAGCTTTAAGTTATTCTAAGAATTTAACTATTTTGGAAAATTTAACTATGTATAAGAAAACTTCAATTTGCTAATATATGAAAGAAAATTTATAAATGCACATTGGCCGATTCCACAGTTTAAATATACTTCTTACTATGTTAAACTACTCAGTACCACTCAAAATCCCATATCAATGTGGGGTCCAAAACGTCTTATTCATGTAGCTGTTAATAATCCCTTTTCGATCATGCACTGCAAGATTAGTGAGCTTTACGACCAATGTTCGGCAAGAACTAACGTTTCTTTCACAGAAAACATGTGACCAAAATTAATTTTTCAAAAATTCTGTTTCATTTTACTGATGAAAAATTTTTGGAGAGAAGCCCATTGTTTTTGAATCGTGGTTAAGGAATTAAGTGAACATTTCAGCACTTTACCCAAATTATTATTAACAGGCAAGTGAAAACGGCGTTTTTGATCCCATGTTGCACTGTGATTATGATTCATTATGATGTGCCATACCTCTGCTTACAGTTTGTCCCAACTATTATGGGACACCCTGTATATGTAATTTTTATTAATATTTATGTTCTGTGCTCAAACATGCTGGAAGGATTAATAGGATATCCATATTATGCAAGTTTAGCTGTTTTACATTATATATATATAATATACTAGGGTGACGCCAAAAAAAAACGACTATTTTTTTTTTAGTCTAGTGTGAAAAAATGTTAGTTTTTGATGTTTTCCCCTTCAAAGGACAGCTCAAAAAAAAAAAAAAAAAAAAAAAAAAAAAAAATAAGGGTCGCTCACAATTTTTTTACATTTCGAAAATCGTCAAAAATCGAATTTTTCTTTTTAAATATTTTTTTCTCGTTACGGTATAATTTTATAGACCCCCCACACAAAAAAATAAGTTTCTGAATTTAAATTTTGAAAGGTCGCTCACAATTTTTAAAAATTTATTAGTGTATTACTTTAGATTTTTTAACAAGCGACTTTTTAATATTCAAATTAAAATTCCATACACTTTTTTCTTTTATTTAGTACAATAATCGGTAAAAATACACTACGAGATTAACTAAAAATCAATAAAACCTGTTAAAATTTAAAATTTGGTTTCAGATGAAATATTGTTAAAATTTTATAGTTGATTAAATAAAATTATTAAATTTAAAATAAATTATGTTTTCTATATTGTGCTTGATTTTTAGTTCATCTGGTGGTATATTTTTATCGATCATTGTACTAAATAAAAGAAAAAAATGTGGGAAATTTTAATTTGAATATTAAAAGGTCGCTCGAAAAAAATCTAAAGTAATGCACTAATAAATTTTTAAAAATTGTGAGTGACCTTTCAAAATTTAAATTTTGAACTGAAACTTTCAGAAACTTATTATTATTATTATTTTTATTTATTTTTTTAGTCTATAAAATTATATCATAATGAGGAAAAAAATTCGATTTTTGACGATTTTTGAAATGTAAAAAAACTATGAGCGACCTCTTAAAATTTTTTTTTGAGCTGTCCTTTGGAGAGGGCTCTTAAAACATCAAAAACTAACATTTTTTTCACACGAGACTAAAAAAAAATAGTCGATTTTGTTGCGTCACCCTAATATATACATTAGCAAACATAATTATCAGATAGTCTTACTTTCTATTTCAATAAATCTATTCATAGTAAACAAATATGTTCATACAACGCGACAAACAAATAAGAAATCGTAAAATCAGAATACAAATCGAATAAGCAAAAGACAATATGCAATTTACTGAATCCTTCCTTTGAATTTAACTACAGACTACTACTCACAAAACTAAAATTGAGTCTTTCGAAATATTTTTTTTTTTTTACGTTTTACAACTATCGCTATCGTCATTAGACATCAAAATAAAACTAAACTGCATGAATAATGGAAATTCATTTCAAAGACAAGAAGCAAAAATTTTCAAATGTCGCATTACGTTACTATTTTCGTTGCATTTATTATTTAACGACAGATCGAAGTTGCACGCAAACCACTAAATTATCGATATTGTAATCGATATTTCACATTCATCGACTACAGCCTTTCATGAATTTAAGAGTTTTGTTTTACAACTGAGAAATGGCTCAATGCCAGCTGAATATAGCGTAATATCTAAGACAAGCAATAGAGAAAGAATTCCTCGGGACTTTGTGAATGTGTCTGTAATGTTGTTTGTGTTTTTTACTGTGTAAAGGCAGTGTTATGGGACGGCTGTCTGCCTAGGGTTAATTTTTAGCAAGCGTATAAATAAATTTGATTCAATTCAATTCAGTGTTCAGGTGCACTACTGACAGTGTACAGACAGTTTCAGACAGTGTTCAGTGCTAATGCCCTTTGAATAATTTTGAGTGTACATACTGGAATGTGTACGAATACGTTTTTGTAGCACTGTAAAATAAAATTGTAAGCATTTTCAACAAAATGTATACAGAACAGTGACCTGTAATATGCTTACCTAATTTGGGTTTAATCGAATGAACCATGTAGACAGTAGAGAACTTTCAAAAATTTGTGTGTATGGGATTTAATGCATAATAATTCGTTTTCGTAACCCTGTACAAGAACCGTAAGCTCTACACACACCAAAATCTATAAATGCTGTGTGACGTTGTTCTATAATGCACATTACCCAAGTTAACCTTATTGGAATACTGCTTTTAGACATTAGCACACTAAATGATTTGCATCCCTGAACTGTAATGTATAAGAATTCTTTTTTTGCATCCCTATCAATAACCTACTAGCTATACACACACCAAATGACCTTATAATATGTATTACCAATGTGTGCTCAATCGAATGCATCGTTTAGATGATAGCGCACTTTCAAGAATTTCCGCCCAAAGAATTATTATTTGAAGCCCTGTAAAAGAACTGTTGTTGTTGTTGTTGCTTATCCTCTTTAGAAGATCTGACATAAGTCAGATCAACTCCAATAGATTGTTGACCGACAGAAAATCAATAACTAAAAGGGGAGCAGATGTTAAGTCCCCCTTAGAAAGTCCGACGCAGCTCAGTATGTGCTCTGGAGAGGCTGGATGATCACAGCATTTCTTGCAAGTGGGGTGGATTTCCTTGCCGTGTTCATACGAAAGACACTTAAGGTGGCCACTTTTAAGTCTAGAAAGTGCAGTCTGGGAGCCACGATCACATTTAAATTCCAGAAGAGAGCCAGGGGATGTTCCGATGTACCATTGGTGCGCAGGTGGAATACGCCAAATTTGGCGTATTCCACCTGCCCGGTTCCACCCAAGGCGTGAAGGCCGTTCCATTTTGCTCAGCTAAGGCCTGCAGGCACAGGAGCAAAGACAGACTTCAACACTTGGACTAGTCCAGGGTGCTCCAGGCCTGACCACCGCACAGTGGAGTATTCGTATCAAAATCCTGGCCAAAAATTGAAAATTTTAAATTTGTTTAAAAACAGTAATATATATGTTTTTTGGATAGCCTAGTAACTGATGCATCATGTAATGCATGTTTTTCGACCATAATTCATATCCAAAAGATGCAACACTCGGTTTAAAAACAAGTTTCTTCATTTACGGCAAGAGATTTCAGCGTTTCCTATTACTTCGTCTTGCATTTTTTACTGGCTCTTTAAATTAATTTACTGATTTGATACTAAGTATAATTGTAGTAAAATATATGTATTTTAATTATATGTATCTATTAGCTTAAAAAAAATATGACTTTATTTTAAAAAATTGTAAACTTTTTTTTTCTAATTTTTTTTCAAAGATCCACATTTCAAAAAGCTTTTTGAAGGGGTGTCGTAATTTCAACTATAATCGTAATTATTACAGTATTGAGTGTCTATTCCAAGAAAAAAATGTTACCCCAACATCCACCATTTTTATTAAAAAAATTATTTATATAGCGCCATTTTTATTTTTTCGATAATTTTTCGACGGGTGATAGCAAAAGGGATACAAACATACGCGCTTGTATTTCTCATAAACTATAAATTATGTGCAAGTGTTTGGATAAAGGTATATAAAATTTCATTTCAGTTAAGATTTAACATCGGTATTTTAAATTCAGTATGTAATTTATTATTTTTCTGATGTAAATTTGCTATAAGAAGAAAATTTCTACATATTCCAAAATTGCCCTTTCTTAGTCCTGTAAATAGTCCCATCTATTTACAGCTTAGTTTTCCATTTATGTCGTAAATTGTGTCCAAAGCAAAAGCTCCCCATTTTTGAATCTCAAAGGTTGGCAACTGTGACTTCGGGTCATTGGAGTGTGAGTGTGTAAACAGAAACACGTGCTAGCTTTTTAAGTCATTTTGAAGTGCTGGCTTGAAATAAATTACTTTCTCCTCCAGCTTGGAATGAGATTTTATGAGTTTCAAGTAGGCTTCTTTTAAGCAGTGTCGTTTTAGCTGCTCTAGACAAAGGCCAACGAAAAAGAGCAAGCCTTATAACAGTGAGACCCTACAACTTCTCTGCCAGAGGGGCCCGATGGTGGTCCCCGCCCCCTCTCTCTCTGGAAAAAAAAAAAAAAAAAAAAAAAAAGATATTCTGAGTGAAGACGAATATCAGAGTTCAAAAGAATCAGAATGAAAAAGTTAATCTTCATAAGTCATTAGAAAACTAAGATCCCTATAGTAACTACATTTAGATAAGTAAAAAATCTAAAAAATTTTTATGATAAAAATTGATTTATGGATAAGTAGTATTATATTTATAAGTATTATTAAAGTATTACATTTATACATTTTTATTGTTGGTTAAGGCACAGCTACACGGCTATTTGCCTAACGGGAAGGTTGCCTTGGGCGAGGGCTTTTTAAGGGGTTCTAATGCGTATTCACGTGACATCTTGAGAAAATCGCCCAAAACTCCAGACCGTTAGATCGACAGCCGCGTGGTATTACATTTATAAGTGGTATTATACAATAGCAGTACTTCCCAGTAAGAGACACTCCCCGGACAAGACATTTGTTAGAAACCAACTTCGTGTCGTTTGGTGATATATCGCCAAATTTGGCGACAACACGCTTTTTCATATAATTTAAGAAGTACATAATACTAAAAAGTAAGTCAAAAGTCAAGAGTAATGATTTTAACGTTAAAACACATGAAAAATATTTTTGGCCAGCATTTTGACACAAATACTCCACTGTGCACCGGTCTAACTGAAGCTGCTCATTCCCTCCTCCATATGACTTTGTTGGAAAAGAACTATATGCTTTATACACACCAAAAACCAGTGCTGGTCGTGCGAGGGTGGTCTATAATATATATACTGAATTTGAGCTGAATCGAATGTATCATTTAGGAGCTGTCCTGTTCAATCACATACGCGCACATACATCACCGTTTAAATAGCGTAAGCAAAATCGGAATACCCTAAAACATGTAAATTCATCAAAATCTCAAAGCCGATTTTTTTCGTGATTACAATATTTTCCTTACATGTTAAATATTCGGATAGTAAAAACTGCATTACTT
>JAWZYV010001453.1:0-41045 GCA_038373885.1 Cheiracanthium punctorium | reverse complement strand
AAAGTATTATTTCAAAGGCACAGAAGTTAATACTGTCATTTCTAAGGAAAGATATGGCAATCAGCGTATACAACTTCTGATGCTGTGAATTTATACAATGACTGAGAGAGTAAGCAAGAAAAATAACTCATGAAAAACCCATCAGTTACAAGCATTTTCCAACGCAGTTAGTTGTCTTTAGTTAATGATTTTGCTTAAACGTACTTTATAAAATAATTTGAATTCTTTGTAAAAGTGAAAATTCTGCAGTTTTTGCAGTTTCTGCTTTTGCAAAATTTTGCGGAGTTTTCAGTGACAGGTAAAAGAAATAGCCCTCACCAATTTTATGTTTTATTTTGAATAGTTACATTTAAAAATGTGACAATCGGATATAAGTCAAATTTCCTATGTTAAATTTGTTAATAGATGTCCGTTTTCTATTTTTCAAATTTACGGAGCTGAAGATCACTTGTATGCGCAATGTTAACAAAAAAAAAAAGTTATTCATTTATGGATGGGTACTACTAAATTAGAGATGGGGAACTAATAAAAAGAATTAAACTATTTGAAAATACGCATTCATTGTTGATTTTAATTGTAACATATTTTTTTTTTATATTATTCATGAGCTTTTTCTTTAATTTGGTATGTTAAATATATATGTCGGGTCTGAGTGGTTGAAAATATAAGCACTTTGGAGGAGAAATCTCTTATTCATTGTGCATATAAATAGCTGTAGAACCTTGAAAATCTTATAAATAAAAATGAAATTCTGTTTGTTTGTTTGTGGATTTGATTCGTATACAAATCCACAAAAATGGACCTATCGGCCTGAAATTTAGCACAGATATGTAAAATAATGTAGAATAAATCACAGTCCACTTTAAAACTTTGAAAGTCCACCCGTTCCCGGAATTTAAGAGATTTTTTATGCTCTTCACGCAAAAAGCTTTCCGTAATTGTAACCCCTGTAGTGAAAAAAGTGTGAAATAAGGATCGTGGTTGCCATGTGTGGCGATTTTGCAGAATAAAATGTTTTAAATTCTCACAGTAAAAATAAAAGAATAATAATGATTTTTTTTTGCTAGTTTATATTCGTAAGGTTATTTTTTACTTCCTTGTACGTAGTATAAGGAAGTAATGTGATCCCGAAAAATTTTGGGGGCCAAATTTCGACAAAAAAACCGATTTTGACTACCTCTAAATTTAATTTAAAAATTTTTTTCGATGCATCCTATCGTAGGCTAGCATGCACGATCATATTAACGCGTCTGCAACTCATTTTGACCAGCGGCGAGTCTGCTGTGTCTAGTTTTTCCATGCCGTCTGTACGTACGTACGTACGTACGTATGTATGTAACTCGCATATCTCAAAAACTATTGGTCGTAGAATGTTGAGATTTGATATTTAGGATTCTTCTATGATCTAGTTGTGCACCTCCCCTTTTGGTGGCAATCGAATGGATAGTTTATGTACAGGACCGCCCAAAAGATTCGAAATACATTACGCTCTATGGGCCGAAATTCATTAAACTCGCCTAACTCAAAAGCTATTAGGCGTAGAATGTCGAAACTTCATATTTTGGATAGTTGTAACATCTAGTTGTGCACCTCCCCTTTCGATTCCATTCGACTGAATAGTTTATCTAAAGAACCGCCCAAAAGATTCGAAATACATTACGCTCTATGGGCCGAAATTCATTAAACTCGCCTAACTCAAAAGCTATTAGGCGTAGAATGTCGAAACTTCATATTTTGGATAGTTGTAACATCTAGTTGTGCACCTCCCCTTTTGGTTCCATTCGACTGGATAGTTTATCTACAGGACTGCCCAAAACATTCGAAATACATTACGCTCAATGGGCCGAAACTCATTAAAGTCGCATATCTCAAAAACTGTTAGGCGTAGAATGTTGAAACTTTATATTTAGGATTGTTGTAACATCTAGTTGTGCACCTCCCCTTTCGATTCCATTCGACTGAATAGTTTATCTACAGAACCGCCCAAAAGATTCGAAATACATTACGCTCTATGGGCCGAAATTCATCAAAGCGTTTTTTAGAGGTATTGGGCTATTTCAAACGACTCAGAAGTGATGTATGCTGTAAAGAGTTAGAAAATGAATTTCTCCATTAAAA
Organism: Cheiracanthium punctorium; assembly: GCA_038373885.1. Classification (NCBI taxonomy): domain Eukaryota; kingdom Metazoa; phylum Arthropoda; class Arachnida; order Araneae; family Cheiracanthiidae; genus Cheiracanthium; species Cheiracanthium punctorium. The sequence continues at coordinate 38,927 of JAWZYV010001453.1, read as the reverse complement.
AAAGTGTCTTTATCATTTGTAGTTCTGCTACAGGAACACTCAAAAGATTTCCAATACATTACGGTCAATGGCAATTTTAGGGGCATTCATCCATTTCAAGCACAATATCGTCCTACCACATAAGTTAGGTAATGGTCCGACCACGGTCACGTGCCTCCCTCAAGAACTATGCCAAAAGCCGCCAAGCTTGGCGACTTTTGGTGTACGTGTGTGCATATTTAACTCTCAAATCTCAAAAACTATTATGAAATTTCATATATAAGAATGTTGTAACATCTAGTTGTGCATCTCGATTTTTGGTTCCAATCTACTGGAGAGTTTATTTACAGGACCACCGAAAAGAATTTCAGTACCTTAATGTCTATGGACATCTTCAATATAATACAACTGTAGACAGTCATTGTTTGGTACATGCCCAAAATCTCGCCGTCTGTCCTCTACCTTGGCGAGTTTTGGCGAAATATCGCCAAATTTGGCGATAGTCAGTCATTTGGTCCATGCCTAAAGTATCGCCATTTGTCATCATTCTTGGCGAGTTTTGGCGAAATATCGCCAAATTTGGCGATAATCCTTCTTTTTTGGTCCATGCTTAAAATCTCGCCAAATGTCGTCGACATTGACGAGCTTCGCCGAAATATCGCCAAATTTGGCCGCCAAAATTATTTCGTATTTTGTATAACTCTAAAACTTTAACCCGTAGAATTTTGAACTTTTGTCTTTAGAACTATATTATAATATCCAACTGTTTTCAATATCTTTTTTGACAGCAATCGACTGGGAATTTATTTAGAGGGTGAGCCAAATGACTTTAAATACATTAAGGTGTATGGATGCATTCAATTCATTGAAAGTCTGTGGTCAATGACTACTTTGGCTATCCCCAAGATCTCGCTGACTATCTCAAGTTTGTCGGCTTTTGGTGAAATATCGCCAAATAAAGTGTCAGAAGGAAATCTTTCAAATTGAACTCAGCTTGGCGATATCGAAATATTTGGCTAGAAATCGCTAAACCTTACTATTATTGATATTTTATCTCTTTCAAACAAATAAATTTAGAGGAAGTGCGTCGAAAATATTTTTGACCTAATGGACGTGCAAGGAAGTCATGTGTTGGACACATCAGATTTTTTTAAATTATAATATCGTGTGCATGGGAAATCAGAGCAGGAATGCAATGCTTTACACACAAAACAATAAGAATTGAAGATTTCAGAGGCTAATGTGTAAATTTTTTTAGTTTGGCGAAAAAATAAAATGGCTGAAATATGGATTTTGAGTAAGTGAGTTCTAGCGGTATGCACAGTTTTCGGCTTGGCGCAATTTCTTGAGAGCTTAAGGAAATAGATTTTTGAAAACAAGTGCAAAGGTTTTATTAGAATACAGCGTTAAATTTTATTGATCCGTGAAGAAATAATGCAGTTATTAAGGGATTTCAAGCGATCTAACTTCAGAATTCTCGCCAATTGAGTACATTGATTTAAGTTGGGGGAATTCCGCCAAATTTCAGAAAATTGAAATCTTCTCATTTAGTACATCGGAGTAACGATGAATAAAACACATTATAGTTGATAATTTAAAAAAAATCGGCTGTATTAAGGGATTCCAATTTTCAAATAAATGCGTGCTACTCTTTGGCGGTCGAACCATTTCCCATATTGATTGCTGCTAAGTCAATGCTTCGAATGATTCCCTGAAAAAACTCTTGCAAAATGGCGTATGTTGGCACTTTGGCGAGGCTTAGATTTGAAACTGGATTTTATTTGAGACTGGTATATATAATAACACTGGTTATAGATAAAAATGAATGTTGGTATGTGTTTATGAGGTTGAAAAAATCGAGCACCGTTGCACGATGAAATTTGGTTCACCTAAGTCTTTTATCATTGAGAAGCTTTTTATGCTATACGTTTTCCTCTAACTTGCCACTAGGTGGCGCAGCAGAACGTCGAATTCTATTCCGTTTAGCCGTTTACTATGCGAATATCGTCCAACCGATTTCGATGAAATTTGGTACACGCGGATATTAGAACACGGAGAATATTTTTCAGTATCCATTTTGCTGTAACTTGCCGCTAAATGGCGCTGCAACACATCAACTTCTATACCGTTCGACCGATCGGCATAAAATTTCTTATACTTACACATTTCAGCACGAAGAATATATTCTAACTGTGTTCCTTTTGATGTTACTCACCACTAGATGGCACTGCAATGCATTATTATTTTAACTCGCCACTAGATGACGCTGCAGCAGGCCAAATTCTTGACCATTCAAACGGTCGCTATGAAAATCAGTATACATAGCTATTTGAACAATGAGAATATTTTGGCGTTATCCATTTTGCTATAACTCGCCACTTGACGGCACTGTAGTTAATCATTACTTTAATTAACCACTAGATCGCGCTGCAGTGTATCACTTCTTGACTGTGCAACTGATTGCTATGAAAATAGGTATATATAGATATTTGAACACGGGAAAGAGTTTGGCGCTATCCATTTTCCTATATAATTTGCCACTAGATGTCGCGTCGTCAGGGCTGTCCAGCCGATCGTCCTGAAATTTCGTATTCATGGATATCTGAATGAGAAGAATATTTCCGCCGTATCCGTTTTGCTAAAACTCTCCACTAGATTGCGCTACGCCGCATGGCCTTCTGCACCGTACAAACGATTGCCTTGAAATTCGGTATGCATGGTTATTGAACACAATATAAAGCGATATCCACTTTGCTACATCTCTTTATTACAATAAATAGCAATCCCCACAAATCGTAATATCAAAATGTCCATTCATTCCCGTGCGAAGAACGGGTACTTCAGCTAGTTTATAAATAAAAGTTAAGTGAAAGGATTTGACTGAATTTTTATCAAAGTATATTTAGCGTAGATTGGTAAATCATGTATTAAATAAAGAAGGCAAATTTTCCAGGTGCTTCTGTATTTATGCAGCAGACTGTAATCAAGGCAAAACCACCCAGGTATAGGATAGAACTGGAGTGACGATATCCTGCAATTTAATAGGGTGCATTTCTCGTTAGTTAAAAAAAAATATAGGCAGAGAGCTGAATTTTAAACCAGCTGAAATGAATTGCCATGGGGCAGTACAATGTGTGAGATTATTGAAATATTTTAGAATATGAAATATTAAGATAATCGCGATAAGTTGCTCTGAATTCGAATGCACCGTTTCGTGGTCAAATGAAACAAAACAAAACAAACAATAACAACAAAAAAACCTATCAGCAATAAATTACTTTGAATTTTTGAGCGATGCTTTTCCATTGAATAGGGGAGCTGGTGTGGATGAAAAGTTATGTGTCTGTCTTCTTCTCCTCTAATCGTGTGACAATACGGTCGTAAGTTCGATTTCCACCTAATCCTCTGGTTGTTCGTGCTTGTCATCCAAAACTGTATGTTTCATTCTTCTGTAAAAGCGCAAACTGTCATTGTGCTGTCCACTTCAGTCTGTGTTCAGTCAGTTGTTGTTCACGGCAGGATTTATCGGCAGGTACTTGACAACAAGAAATGAATTCCTAAAATAGGTGTTCCAAATGCGACAATTCCACTGAATGCAAGCTTTAACTTTCCTTGACTTGATATTGGATCCTTTTATGCCCATGGTAGCAAATAGGCTACCATTCTGTAAACGCAATTTTTTTACAGAAACATGTACAGATACATACTCAATTTTCTCCTCATGTCTCTTTTAGTTCCAGTTTGCAGCGGTCCGAAGAAGTTAATAATCCTCTTGTTTGGTTTTTTGCTTAAGGCAAAGCTACAAGAGGTCTATCTGACTAAGGGGTATATGGCTTAGTTTGGAGGGCGGCTGTTTTAACCCTTTAATTGCCATTTCAGCAAATCACCCACGCAGATTCCAAGGAACGGGTGTACCTTTGGCTATATATTAATAATACCTCTATAAGTTATCGCATAATAAAAAGTTATTGAGTAAACTACTGGCAAGAAATTACTGAGGAAATTATGTGCTAAATGCGTATATGTATACAGGGTGATTCTATTAGTTTGACAAACTTCTGGGAGAGATAAGATATGCGTACGCGAAGGTGGGGGTGGTTCAGAATCTATTGCAATGTGGAGTTGGAAACGTCGTCTTCATGTACCTCTTAATAATCACTTTAGAAGAAGTGTTCAAGTAATAGCGAACTATCCGACCATGATTTTTCAAAAAATAATGCATGTTTCACAAGCTTGTATTTATAGGCGACGCAGAAGCTACAAGAAGCTTCCAGCAGAGTCTATTTCTCGAAGATTCCACATAAAGCGGGAATTTTGATTACGCCATAGAAGAGAAATATTAGGCTATTATGCGATTTTGATGCTGAAAAAGCAAATTTACAAGCCCCATAGGGAAAATCGGGCTAAATAACCGAATATCGCCTATATACCTCCGTATCCCCGGTTCTAGTTGACCGATTTTGATGCAACAAAAATCAAAATTTAACTATTTGACTCGTAGAATAGAAATTTTGAACTATTTTAAGCCCCAGAACAGCGGGTTGGCCCAAAAATTCGTAACAATGTATATTTGAGAGAGAATTAACAAACACAACCCTCACTTATTTTTGTCAATCGTTACTCGCGAGGCGTTCAGAACATCCCCAAAATTTCAACGTGTTTTTTTTTATTTCTTTTCTAGATTAACTGTGTATTTTTTTTTAAAGCAGGAGGCGTTTATTGAATTAAAATTATAAAAATAATTAAAAAGAATGAGACCAAAATTAATCGGGAGTCAACCAACACTATTTTCAAATGTTCTACTAACCGTTTTCCAAAATTATCGAATTTCGCTTGAAAAAAGCACTATAGCCTAAACATTTTCTTAAGTTATTAGGAGAGATTGAAATTAATGTCTTTTTTGTATGTCAATATTTTCTCTCTCCAAAGCTAATGCATCTGACACAAAATTTGGAATATATGTGAGGTTTGTAAGCGCTTAATGAGAAAGAATTTTTCCAAAATTTGTAACCTATGGGTAGGTTGGGGGTAGAGTGGAAAAGAAAATTTACATGTACCTATCTATTTCACAGGGGGAAATTAAGAATCTATGAAATTCTTGCTGTAAAATAAAACGCACGAATACTTTCAAATGGATTTCATACATGTATCAAGTATTAAGAAAGGTTTTATGAGATGTAAACAGTTTTCTGTCAGTTTGTATACGACACACAGGCAATACTTATTACTCAAAATTAGAGAACGATACTTTATTTTTGATCCTATCAACGAAAACCGTAAATGTGCGTCTTATTAGGATTTATTTTAAGGTCGTCTTTTTATACATACATTGAAATGATTTTAACTCTTTATGCACCCAATTAATTTACCTTATAAAAAATAAGTTTTGAAGTTTAGCATCAGAAATATCTCATATTAAGTAAACTTTATGCCTCACAAATATTTCATAATAAATTAAATATTAAAGTACATGAAATTAAAGACCTCATTGGTCATTTATTGCAGATTTATGTCCTATTAAGTAGTTTTACTGATGGAAATTTAAACTTCCGGTTGAGCGTAAAGGGTTAAGGTATTCGTCTCTTATTTTACAGCAAGAAATTTATGGATATATTTTTGTTCTTTAATTTAGATATTTCACTGGGCCAATAATTAGAGATGTCAAGATCTGCTCACTGTCTTTCTAGCACTCAATTTTTTGGATAAGTGTCATTAAGATTAATTGCAATGTAAATCTTCGCAGAAACCATCCGTGTTCTTAATGTTATTTTATTTTTGCAGGAAACTGAAGCAGTGGCCATTTCAGCGGACAGTGAATCGTTGAAATTTTGAATACCGAAATCCTTTCCTCCATAGCTTGAATTAAAGAAGTCGGCAAAATTTTTCTTTTGAGCCGGAGTGCAGGAGCCAATAAGCGATACGGAAATGTAGCCTCTTATTGCTTGTTTCAAAGACAGTTGCTGTGTTATCATGGCTGAATCGAATGGCAATCAGCTGAAGAAGTGTTATTTTAAGAAAGATTTTAATCCATGCATTTTGATCTGATGAAAAGGAACTGTGTAAGATACACTTGTAAAGTTTATTTAATAAAGTATTTTTCAGTTACTGGGGTGTTATTTTTAATTATACGAAATATTAATTTTGAACGGTCTGCACCAGAAGGTCTGAGAATGCGCGTGGACTTAGAATATACAGAGGGGCGCATCTGATGCCGACGTCATTGATGATGCCTGCCGGTTTCTTTGTTTAGGTGAATATGGGTATTTAAGATTGTGGAAAAATTGGAATTGTATAGAGATTTCCAGGTGAATTATTGTTGAGATACAAGTATGGAAGAAAAGATGTTAAAGATGGCGACCAAGGGTTTCAATCCTGGTTATCGTAGAAAGTGCTAGTTTAGTGGTTAAGACGGCTACAGTGTAGGCATAAGTGTCTTTGAAACACGCCTTTAACATTCACTATGCATTAAAGAAACTTATGCCTACTCTGTCGCCGTCTTTACCGCTAAACTAGCACTTTCTACGATAACCAGAATTTCACTTGAAACCCTTGTTCGCCATCTTTACCTATCTCTTTCTCTTTCCATTCCTGTATCTCGATAATCAATTCATCTGGAAATATATATCCAGTTCTCATCCACCTGAAGGCATCCATGACGTCGACAGAATATATGGGCCCGTATATTCTAAGTCCACGCGCATTCTGAGACATTCTGGTGCAGACAAAGCATCTTCTAAGAAACTCATGAGTGTGGAGTTGGATTAATGAAACAGTCATGCACTTAAATAACAAAACTTTATTAGCATCGCAAATTCCAAGGCTTACTTTCATAATTACATGACAATATAGTTACTTAAAGCCATAAACTATCGTATTATAAAACTAGAGTGGATAATTACAAAACATTGACTTAAGGCTACTATTTTCCATTTTGGATAAATGCTGCAGCCCCGCCCGATTTATTGCAATACCAAAAATTGAAATGCGTTGTACAAATTAAGTTATGGTTTAAATTACAATTAAATCTGGGAAAATGTATAATAATCAAATAAATACTATTTTAAAATTATGTTTCCGAAAAATAGCGTATATCTTGCCGCTATAGATTGAGATTGCGATGTGTTTTAAGATTCATCTTTTTCTAGAGTTCTTTATACTCGCACTCTTGTCAAGCTTTCCACAAACTTTCGTTAAAATGGAAGCAAACGAGAAAACCTATGGATGGATGACTTCAACATATTCTATGATTTTGGTAAAACGATGTTAAACCAACAATTAGAGGAATTTCAGATGATATTTCAAGACTAATTTTTCCGTATTAAAAATTGAGGGCGAATCTCTCGTTGTATAGGAGCAAACTATGTGCATACAAATTTTCAACGTGCAAAAATTTCTTTTCTGTCTTTAACACTTTAAAAATGTATAAAACATCTCAAATTCTATTATAGTTCATGTTTATTAGCAAATCGCCAAAGGGCTCCAAGATGGCCTTCGATTGACTCTCGCATATGTATCCTGAACCTACTACGACAAAACATAAAACTCGTTCCATTCTTGATGTGCTATTGTGTTAAGGCAAAGCTATAATAAGGCTAACTGCCTAAGGGAGGGTATGCCTAGGATGAGTTATTTTTAAGAGCTTCTAATGAGCATTCAATTCGCACCTGGAAAGTACGCCACCAAATTGTGAATTGTTGGATGGGTAGCCTTGCGGTTGGCCAAAACACTAGCTCTTCGCACTTCGGTCATAAACCATGTTCAGTCTCTTTACACACTGGATCGTGGTGGGACTTGCCAGCTAGAGGTCGATCATTATTGGTAAAATTTTTAATCAATCTAAACATTAATTTACATATTTTTAAATAGAATCATTTTACAATTTTGTCTTGCAATAAGAGTAGATCAAGTAATTACACCTATTAGATGTACATTTGCAAGCGATAGCTTAAAGGGCTTAAATTTGTAGATTTGCTATTCATTTCCATCAGTGCTGCTGCTACAAAAACCGTTGCACTATTGTTGCTTAAAAATTCGCAAATGGTCTTATTAAATTTTTTCTACTACTGCTGAGGCTACATGGCCAAATACTGCGTTTCATGTAGTATTTTATACTACTTGTCTACGAGGATATCCACTCTAGTTTTACAATAAGATATCGCATGGATAAAACTTACACAATTTGCATAAAAAGACCTCTTTGACAACACGTGCATCCGGTTTCATCCACAGAAAGTTCCTTACTACTTTTAAATTAAATTTTTCCACTATTATTGAATGTCATGTTCACTTTTTCCACTCCGCTTGAGAAGAGATGTCAGGTTGGAGTGCTATTAAGCTCCAACCGATGAGACTATCTGCCACCAAGGGTTTTCTCCTTGGAGACTATAACAATTACAGGTTTTCACTGATGATCAAGAAGACCTGCAAAAGAAAGTAAGTTGGTTATAAGAGCATGCAAAGTTTTAGAAACCTGATGTGTGCACTACACCACTTCCTTGTAGAGTGTGTTCAAAATTAACATTTCTATATTAAGAGAGGTCTACAGAAAAAGCTGGAGGTCAGAATTCGAAAGCAAATTAAGGAAACATTAATGAGTGCATGTGAGGCAAGATTTCCGAGGATAAAAATTAGTTCAAAAAATAACCATCAGGTGGCATTTAACAACATTATAGTTGCTGATACACAAATTCTCCCTACGCGCAATGTATAGCATCTGTTTCGCAAAATCTTCATTGTTTTGTTTGAAAATAGTGTCAATTAAACGACAAATAACCAAAGTGTTGTTAAAAACACCTGGTGGACACTTTTTGAAGTATTTTTTCCCAAGCAAATCTGTCTCCCACGGTCCCATTGAGGTTTCGTGCAAGTGTGGTAAGAATTCTGACCAAAACTTTTGCTGCACATGGCTTTAATATATGTTCAGGCGTTCATAGTAAAAACTTCCCTATTTAATTTATAAACTTTTTTATGTACTAATTCAATGTGCCTGATTATGATTAAAAGAAAAAATTCAGATAAATTTAGATTTCATTTTTGGCTTTATAAACAACTTTATTGATCCAATTAGTGAATTTCCCCATCGTCTTCTTTCTGTTACAAGAAGTTTAATACAAGTCATTTCACTTGTAATGGCTAGTGTCGAAAAACTAGTATCCGTTATAATCATTCTCACAATGGACACGCTGGTAATTTGCAAACATTCAAAATCATATACGTACTTTTTTTCTTCGTATGTACTTGTAATAAATAAAAAAAAAATTAGACTTGCATGTACATTACATGGTAATCAAAACTTTTGCAATTTCTATGTTTCAAGCACCTAGGAACTCAGTGCCACCACCAAAAAAAAAAAAGTTTGTCTGTCGTTCTGTCATTCTACCGTGACGCTTTTTTCTTTTTGGTTCACTCATCTCGTAAAAGTGACTGAATAAAAAGAAAGGAAATTTGGTGACTCGATAGGTTGTCACTCAACTTAAACTATAGGCTTAAGTATGTTTTAAATTTTGATTAGAATTCGAGATTTAAAAAATATTGTTTCAATTTGCGTAAACATTTGTTCGCGCATCGCGTAATAGTGACTGAAGCAAATGTTACGAAATTTCGCGACATGACAGGTGGTCACTCAACTTAAACTATCATTTCAAATCTTGTGAAAATTTGTATGATTTTGACATTTTGCGAAAACTTATTCACAATGTGTAAATATTTGTTCGCCTATCGCGTAACCACTGATGCAAATGAAATAAAATTTAGTATTATCCTAGGCTTAACTAAAAATATAGGACTCTGTGTATTTCATAATATTTTTTTATAGATTTTGAGATTTTGTGAATATTGAGAAAATGTGTTTTGCATTCCTGAAAAAAAAAATGGCAATGGAATACAACGATTTTTTGAATTACTTTAGGTGGCAAGTTGGCTTCAACAGATTACAAGATTGCTTAAATATTTCATAGAGTTTGACATTTTCTGGAAATCGTTTAAATTGTCTCGCATCCCTCAAAAGCGGTTTAAGAGAAAAAAAAAATTTAGTAACATGATCAGTAACGACTAAAACAATAAATGTCAAATGTTTCGAAAAAAATGAATAAAATTTGAAACTGCTAAAATTGCACTTTTTTTGTGTGTGTGCGTGCTGAGGGATTACTTTAAGCCGCGTGGAGGAAATACTATATTAGTCGGGCCTTCGGATTTTTTTTTTTTAATCTGGATACGTACTAATAAGCTAGATATTTTAACACTCTGAAGAAAAATAATGGTAAAGTTGACCGAGACGGTGCGAGCCCCATGTAAACAAGGTGACAGTCGTAGGAGCTTGGCGGTCGTTAAGTCCCAGCGACTGTCGCCAACCATTTTGCACGATCAACAAAACAAACACAGAAATGATAAATTATAATTGCAGTAAATTACACTAACAAACACCGATAAAAACATCAAACTCACTATAAAATAATTCCAAAAACCTTCAACCCCAGGTCCATATTTAATAAAAAGAACTGTGGTGGATTAAGCAACCTATTTGACCAACTTCGGTAAACGGGGCAAACACTGTCCCGTTTTTATATCAAGAAAATTACAGTGGATTAAGCAACCTTGTTGTACAGCTTCAGTAAACTGAGCAAACATTGGCCCGTATTTAAACACTAGAACTGCGGTGTTTCAGATATTTCCTAAAACCGCGGGATGAGTCAAATTGACCCAACTTACAGAATTCACATTGCAATGCAACAATAATGTTAAATTTAACGGTAATGATTTTAGTTCAATCTTAACATTCGTATTAAGTTTAATATTACATTAAAAGTACAAAAATTACAAAAGTACAAAAGCATAATTCTTATGCTATAATTCTTATTAGAACCGTGTCGCTCGAGATAGGTATACCTAAAACCGCGGTAAGTGTCAAATTGAGCCAACTCCTAAAATTCACATTGCAATGAAAATGACATAATGGTATGCTATTATACCATTTATTATGTCATTACCGTTCATTTTATGAATGATAATGACATTTATTTCATTTGAAGTTCGGATTCCAGACTCGTGCAAAGTTTTAGGTCTCAATGACCTGTTCCGCGATATCAGGTATACATATTAAAAACAAAAAAACAAATAAAAGTTACGAGCTTAATTTTTTTTAAAATGTCAGTTAGTAACTTTTTGAAAAAAACGGAATCGGATCTGGTTCTGAGTCAAAATGACCCATCCCGCGATTCTAGTGTTAACTTAAAAAAATCTTCTGCGATTTCAGCAACCTAGCTATACAGATAATCTAAAATCCGCATGATTACAATAGCAGCACATAAACACCAAATACCAACATGATTTCTTTTATTTAGTTTTATATTCATACCACAATTCTAACTAACACATACACTTCCTTTCATACTATAACATATTTCATTCCTTTCCTTCCATATTACGAAAAATTTTGAAGTTCCAAACATTTCTACCACCTACCGAACTGACGATAAATTAAGATATACGCATACCCGAATGTCTTAGGGTTACCAGTCAAAACTACCGTTGCGATGAAATGGCATCATCTATCGCAAGAGGAATGTACCAAAATCATCAACAAACCGAAAATGTAAATAAACATGAATATGTAAATAGCACCGGCTTTTCTCATACAGGCCAACTTGGTAACGTTTTGAAAATTAACAGTTTTACAAGAATAAAATGAGGATACATTCTGAAAAAATTACAATGAAAGTTAAGAGTTTCAAAATGTTGCACTGCATTTAATTTTCTGTTTTAATTAGAAGAAAGGAAATTACTTTAAAACAAGTAAAAATTGTGCCACTGTGCCCCCTCTCCATTACTATAAATAATGTATTGTGCTTAAAATCAATTAATGCTGCTAAATATAAGGCATAATGTAATTTGATATCTGAGTGCTGCTGTGCAAGAACTCTAAATTTTGCACACACTATTTTCGACGGAAAGCATTACTTTGTAATCCTTAATAACACATATCAATTTAGATTTGTTTGAAATTGTCGAATATCTCTAAAATACCTTTCAAAATGACTGCCCATAAAGTGTAACGTATTGGAATTCTTTTGGCTGCTCCTGCCAAAAGGCGCTCAATAAGGTACATGGCAAAGTAGATAGGGATAACATATTCAAATTTCGTATTAATCAATACAAGTTTACAGTAACTAGAGGACTGACAAACAGAAAGACAAACCTAAACCACAAATTCATTCCAAGTTTCTTGTTATCTTACGATAAATACAATGGCATTAAAGAAGTCGCTTATTTTCATTATATTAAAAAAACAAATTGTGACTTCAAAACAAATTTATTTAAAGTAATTCTAAAAAAACAGAAAAACCATTTAATTAGATTAATCCGATAATTTGACGAACACTTAAGCTGTTTTACCTTGTTCCATGGGCGTCATGAAGTGTGTGTGTATGAGTGTGTGTGTGTGTGTGTGTGTGTGTGTGTGTGGAGGGTGGGGGGAGATTAGGGGTCCTGGACAACCTCCTTAGTCTGTACACTAACACAAATTATATCAAAATATTCATCTTTTGAATCTAACGCTCAAAATTTTATACAGTAAATAGATTTAAATTCTTTATAAATTCGAAATCTTTATATTAATGTTTAAACTATATTAATTTTGTAAAATTTATATGCTTAATAAAGAAATTTACCATACAGACTTAAAGAAGGTTCAATGCCATCGAAAATTTTCAACAAATACTATACTATAGTAGAATTTACAGAGAATCAAGTTTTAAAATAAAAATGTACCTCCTTTCTCCCTCAACTAAACCTCTCTCGTGAAAGCTATAGCCACGTCAGTGCCCCGTTCAAATAGAATAATTAACTGTTTTATAGTTTCCATAATTAAGTTTGTCACTTTATCTTCTTACAGCAAACAACCGACTAAGATGACAAGATAAAAGAAGCAACGGCCTCAATATCTGAAATACTATTGAATGTTTACGAAAATTTCAAACTAACACATAAACAGGGCTAGACATAGAACTAACATCCCAACTTGAAACTTAATCATATATATCATATTTCTTATTAGGTATTCTTTAAAAACTATTCCTGATAATAATAATAAAAAAAAACTGGTTAAATTTACAGAATTTAACGAATAAATCCAGCTGCAACTTATTTGATTAAAATAACAAATACATTTCATTAAGATTTACAGTATGAATAATTTACGTACTAATCAAGAAAAAGAAAATGAAAGGCTTGAATGAAGGAATAAATTAAAAAATTTACTTATTGGCTTAAAAAAACAGCTTTTGTAGATGCAATGGGATCTCATCGTGTAATTATACGCCGAGATTTCGCAACAACTTCCGGACACAAAGCGAAATTTGACGAAAGGGTTGAGAGAGGTAAAGTTCTTTGTTGTTGTTGTATTTCGGGCATTTATTTTTGTACTTCTGTGTTTGGCTCCAGGAAGCCGCTTATAAATCCTCGTCGAATAAAGTGCACAGCACTATAAAAGTTTCACTCTAACAGAGACAGGAAATTTAAGCAACCAGGGGATGAGTGGGACTCAAACCCACGATCAGCTTAAGCGATTAGTGTAGAGGAGGCCAGGCCCTTAACCTCTGAGCCACCGACTTCCCGGTTAAGCGCCTGTCCTCTTCTCCGTTTATCTCTTAACCCATTTCTTCCCAGTTATTTTTGCGACTTTCTTCGATTTTTGCTAATACCAGCAATAATAGATAAATTTCCGACCTCAACCTCTTGAACAAGGGACGATTTCTTTAAAAATCACTATGTATAAAAATTGAAATGTCAACATCCTACTAGATCAAGTTAAAATATTTTGTTGTTCGAGTTGAGGTTCGATACTCGTTAATAAAGGCTAGGAAAAATAAAATAACGTTTTCGACTGATAGCGAAAATGCCGTCCCAAAAAAGGGACACCAGGCATAGATGGGTTAAGCGTAAAGTAATGTCTTCGATTCCCAATCATCCCCTAGTTGTTTATACTGTGTCCTAGGAACTGTAAAATTCCGTTGGCTGTGCAAGCAAAAACTGTATTTGTCATGCGCGCTTTATTAGATGAGGATTTTTAAGCGGAATCTTGAAACCAAGCACAGTAGTATGAAAATAAATGTTCCAAATAAAACAAAGGGTGCTGCTATTGGCCCTGTCGACAAGCCTAGCAGCCACCCTAGTAATCACGTTCGAATAGCACAAACCTTTTGTAATGTATAGAGCATTCGCACGAGTCTAGTAACCAGTGTAACAACTGTCTCTTCGGTCCCCTTGCATGACATGTAAGCACTTTCGTAGTGTGGCTATCTTGGATAAAGATGGCCACACCTCCCCAAGTCGCATGACCTTTAGTTGGCAAAAAGGGTTTAAACAAATTGTCCGCACCGCAGCCCGTCTCTCTCGTCAGCCACGAAAATGCTCTATTTCTGGGGAAGAACTGAAATTTTGAACCATTAAAAAATTGTTGGGTAATATTAATTTCTCAAGCACAATTTTCGAATTCGATTTTTTAGTTTAACATGGATATTTTTTTACGAGATTCGTGATAATTTCAGGAGATATTTTTTACACTATTCTTGGGTTTAAAGCAAAATAAATACAGTGACAATGTTGATACAGAAAAGCTGTTACTCAAGTGACAAACATAGTCGCCAGTTCTACATGTAGAAAATTGGATCTCCAACTAAAGTTAATGGGTCTTTGGTCATTTCACTTACGTAGTAAGTAATAATGAAATTTAGACGGCGGTAGAAAACTCTTTACATAAGACCATTATGGAAAAACGTAATTGTAAGTTAAAACCAATTTTGTCACCAGGGCCCGATTATGACCAACAGGGGCCCCAGGCACTGATAAATTTGGTGTCCCCATCTATGAAATTCGTTTTACTTTTCATAAAGTTTTGATATAAAAAATGATTATTTCAGAAAAACATTGGAATTGGCGTCCTTTCAAGTCCGGGGCCTTTATGCCTAGCGTCCCTTTTTTGGGAAGGCATTTTCGCTATCAGTCGAAAACGTTATTTATTTTTCCTAGCCTTTATTCGTGAGTATTGAACCTCAATTCCACAAAATATTTTAATATGGCCAAGTAGGATGTTGACATTTCAATTTTTATACGTAATGATTTTAAATGAAATCATCCCTTGTTCAGAAAGTTGGCATCAGAAATTTATCAATTGCTGCTGGTGTTAGAAAAAATCGAAGAAAGTCGCAAAAATATCCATACACGAATAGTTAAGCAAAGTGCCGATTTGCCTATGCGATAATAAGGCCCTGTTTGTCAGTACTGTCAAATCCGTTTAACGGAATACTGGAGGAACATCTCGCTTGCTGTAATAAATTTTCAATGTAGTAAACCGTAGTAATAATTCAGATCTCGCTAATTAGAGCAAAAATTTCGTGGCAAATTCGCTATTCGATTAATCGGCATTAATTCTCTTTCTTTTTTTTTAATAACTAATTTTTTCACAGCATTTTCATAGTGTATTCTTCAAGACAATACAAAAAATGAAAATAAAAAATAAATGCTCACAAAATTTTCTGAAATCATCCCATTTTCAAAAACCACCGCTTCCAGAAATTAATTGTATATGTCACTGAAATATCGGACTATGGCCGACTCATGTTATTTTCCTAAATGAGAAAAAGTGTTAGAAAGGGGTTTTATTTATTTATTTATTTTTCCAGAGCAGCATCAAAGTAGATATCTGACTTAAACATAATAAAAAATAAAAAAAATACGCTATGGGCGTTATTAAAGTGAGATTTTTTACGAAAAACTTTCCTATACTGTTTTCGGAAAATAACATCGTCGCTACGCACACCTATATAGATTCTAAATCCATCCATATTCCCCTGAAAGTATCACTTCAAAGTCTAGAAAGTAAAGTCCAAAAATAAATAATCAAAAGTTCTGTATGAAAGACCGTGTGAAACGATTCCTGTTACACCATCATTAGAGTTCACTTTGACAGATTCGGGGCTGGTATGATTTATGATTCTTTGCTTTAGAAATCCCAGTTGGAATCCACTTATTGTGAACTTCCCGAAGTGAATTGAAATTTCAAAATTTCAGAAGTGGGCTGAGACAATCTGGGTCGCAAGAGATGTGAAGGTTTGTATTATGTTTTAAAATGTGTGTTTAAGCGTTCGAATTCATTTCTCTTCACAGTTCGAATATTTTTACGTTTTTAAACTTAAGTAGGGTGTTGGTATCCGAGCATGTTGTCAGAATACACACTGGAAAATAAGTAGGGGACTGTAATCAGAGAGTTGAAATATACCAGCGCATCGCCATTCAAAACCTGTTGAAAATGTTTGCATAAGTGTTCCGAGTAAAAAATAAACTAGGGCACAAGATATAAAGTTTTATATTTTGAACACACAAGATATAAAGTTTATTTAGAGGAAAGCACGTTGATGGTGTTTTCCTCTTTGTTCAAAACGTTTCTGTTTTTAAAAATGTATTGTTTTGGACATCAGAGTGTTCATAGTTTACTCCAATCATCACGAGTTCGTGGCCGTGACGTGGGAGTCACGTGACGATTTCAGGGTTTATTCCTCTATTTCAACTATAAGCAGGAGATATAACAAAGTGACTTAAGAAACTCCGTTCTAGATAATCGTTAACTGAAGGTCGAGACCCCACTTGCGGTGGCGGTATCTGCAGCAAGGGTCGTCAAAAATATTAGGAATTTTTACATTTATTTGGCTGATTACAATAATTTTACGGCAATTTCGACTTTTACGGCATTTTTGTCTTTAGCCACCGTGAAACCAAAGTGTCGATCCAATCCAAAAGGTGGTCCAAAGTAAACTGAAGTGCTTCGTCCTGCGGTGTCGACTATTTTGGCAAAGCGATTCAATAATATAATTAGATATAAACATGCATGCACAGCTTCTTAATTGATACTTAATCCTCGACTTATACCCGTTATGGTAATCTTGTTGTCCACTCATCGCACCTGTTCCAGTTTTTACACCCAATCCGTTGCACAAGTTGCTGAGTTTAAGAACACGAGGATAGTTCAAAGAATGCATTGTACCTTTATACAAAAATATTCAAAAACCATAAAATGATTGAAGGTATTTGAAGATTCAATACAAATAACATAATTTCGTACAAGAGCGTTAATCCGTTCAGTTCAATTTTATTTCAAATGTTTGTTAAACAATACTATTTTTCATTCTTTAAGTAACGGCCTACCGTGTTAGCACGGTAAAACATTTTTATCTGTTGAAAAGAATTCTGTTTCCCAGATATTTTAGAAACTATTTTCATCGTATTCTCATGTAGAATATTCATTTTTGTTAAAACACCAAATAGACATCTGATAAACACTTGTAACGCAAGACTTGCATCGTGTCTTAGATTACTTGTTTCGAATTTCCTATACTGTGTTATAGTAACGGAATCATTAAAGTTAAAGCAATGAACGGGTATGTAAAACTGATCATTGCATGTAACGAGTGAAACATGACATTTTTTGTTAAAAAAATGCATACAGTCAACTCCAGTTATAGCGAACCTCTGGTGACGATGAAATTTTGCTTATAATATTCGAATTTCACTAGAACGTTTCCAGGTTGAACAATAAAACTTATTACAAAACTAGAAACTAGAATTTTATACAAATACTGAATTAAATTCAATAAATCAAACATAATCGATCACATTTATGATTCTCTAGAACTATTTGTTAAGTGAAATAACACAATGAATCCCATTTAAAGAAATAATGTACATTCCATTCAGTTGGCAAAATAGGCTGACGCTTTAAACCCATGAAATTGCATTCTGAATGGAAATGAAATCGTTCAAAGTGAAGAGCAAAATTTCCGCTTATAGTTCCATTTCAAAAGTACCCTCCTTTTGTTAATGAATGATTTAAAAGATTCGGATGCATTGCATTAATGAAAAAAATTTTTTGACTCTCACCCTTGTTTAGCATAAGTTTGCTAGCCTTAGACACTGGCAATTCACCTGTACTTCGGAAAAGGGGCTTGATAGAATCTATGAGAATACAAAAGAGACACTCTTCGTGGGAATCGAACAGCTTCAGCTCTGCCGTCCAGAATTTTTTAAGTTCACTGTAACCGAAGTCACGGTTCACTAAAACCGAAAAATGCTATGTACATTTCTAACGTATGTGAATCGGGAATAATGAAATACGCTCACTCTAGCGGAAAGTTCACACTACATCCAGGTTCACTATATATGGAGGACTATCTATCTAACTGTCTGTAAAACTTTCTAAATAAGCATACTGTAAAAAACTGTGGCTCTTTAATTTTTCTTCTTTACATTTGTAACGCATGTGAATCAAGAATAATGAAACACGTTCACCATAGCCGAAAGTTCACTCCATCCAGGTTCACTCTATTCGGAGTTGACTATAAATAGAAAACTACCTGTAAAACTTTCTAAATAAGCATAATGTAAAAAACTGAGGCTCTTAAATTTTTCTTTACAAAAGTGGAAAATTAAAAGATAATTCCCCGCGTAATCTCTTGCAAGAAGTTGTTGGTGCATATCGCTCAACAAAAACAATTAACTCATACCTGGAGCTATTCTTACCCTCGAATAAACGTTAAATAATACTAACACTACAATTTAGTAATAGTAAAAAGAAATAAATTAGGCGCTACATGATATTTTTTTTCTTACCATTTAGCCAAACATAAGCGTGTAAGTACGATTTTTTTCACTTCAGATTTTTAAGTTTCTAAACAAGCAATTATAGGGTATGTTTGCGGGTAAAAAATACTCATTAAGCAGCATAGGAACATCTAGGCTTCTTTTTCCCTTCTTTACGAAAACATTCAGCTAAATCCCCTTAATCTTTCTTGATAAAGTGCCGATGTGTCTGGTATTAGAGTTGAATCTGAATCTCTCTTTAAGATAGGATTAAAAAATAATAATAGTCATCTCCATAATGCTTTAAAAGAAAGGAAAAAACTTCTATTTAGAAATTACATGAAACAAGTAGAGTGCTAGAAAAAAATTGTGTTAATAATGTTGAAATGTTTATTTAAAAAGTGAAAGCTTATTGGGCGGTGTACTGACATGTCAATTGTTTTAATGTTGGCAGTTAAGTTGTTCTATGGGTTTCCACTCAATTTGTGAATCGAAATTATATATATATTTTTACAGGATATTTCCAGAGATATTTTGATGTAATTCAAATTCGATGATTTTGAACATGAGGGGGGAGGGGGGGTAGGTCAAAAGTAACACGGGTCATTTTTAACATTTCATATTTAATACATGATAAGTTCTTACAACAGTGATGTTATGGCAGTATGGTTCAACGTCCCCAAGAACAGAAACAACAAATAAATTAGTTGAAATGTTTGTTTGAAAAATTGATGTTTATTTTCTAATACACTGCCATATGAATAGTTGTATTGTTGACGATTCAATTATTGTATGTGTTACCACTACATTTTATTCATAAATCTGAATGCCTTTTATAGGATTTAAAGAAAAAAATATTATATGACTCACGTTGGATGGAGATTTTTGAACAGCAGCGTGTGATATGAGTCTAAATTAATACGGATCATTCGCAAAATTTCATACTGAATGCATGATATAGTTTTTTCAACAGTGCTTCGTAAAAAATATCTTTGTCATAACCCCACATGAAAAAAAGCCAAGTTTCTTCAATCCGGCAATCGAGGAGGAGATTGAATTGAACCACCGGGACCTATCCATCTCTTTGCAAAATGTGGATCGAGGCAACAGAGCACTGTCGTTGACCCAAGAGGAGGTGAACCGTCCTGTTGAAAAATCACATTGCCGAATCATTCCCAGAGCCTCCATGTACACTACGCCGTTTTCAAACATTTTAACTTCCTAGTATAAACGCAACTCCAACATGGATGTTACGGATAATGCATACTAAGAGTTGTAGTTTGTTGTACTGTGGTTATTTTTTAGATGACAGTGTATTGTCAATTACTTTTAAAGGCCCATTTTCCGAGATAGCGTGCCGGTTATTATGGAATACTGGGTAATATTTTAATGGATTTCATGACATGCAGTAAAGAACAGGAAAACAAAGACGTCGAATGTATAATCTATCACGGAAAATTCTCCGAAGATCAACGAGGAGACGTTTGGATTCAATGCTCCGTCTGTTCTCTGTGGGTTCACCATGATTGTACCGGAGCAAAGAAAGAAGATCATATCTGCGAGTTTCCTAAATCGACTCGAAGCAGAAATGACTGGACCATAATGACTTGAACTATAAAACCCTAAAAATATAGTTTTATAGCAACAAATAACTATGCTTCATGAAGTATATGAATTGTTTTTCAACGGCTTAAACAATCTATTCCATATTATCCGACTATTTCGTATGGAGGTTTCGAATGGAGGTTACTCCATTCGTAACTTTAAAAATAAATAAATTTTTTCTATAACAATAGAATAAATAGTGTTTTTCTTTTGACGTGATGAGTGAGTCTTTTGAGTGATTCTTTTGACTACGTGACAGCAAATGTCTTTGCCGGGTGCCTTATTTCGTTGTTGTTATTATTCTTTAAGGGAGGAAATTCTGAAAAAATACGATGCTTTTTATTTTTATTTATTTTTAAGCTTACATAACAGTCTTTTAAGCCAAAAGTACAGAAAGAATTTGCTTTGAATATTTTTTTCGGTGGTATTCTTTAGAAATATTGTAGCCTAAAGTCTGGGAAGTTCTTCCTATTACGATTGTCATCTTCTGTAGTGTTTAATAATTTACGTAGTATTCAAGGTAATACGATGTACTCAAGGAATATATATATTTTTTAATTTAGCTCAAAACTTTTCCACTTGGTGGCGCTTTGCATGGTTGAGCTAAACTATGCATTAATATATATAAATTAGTAGATTGCACAAACCCACTACGTTCGCATCATAAATTTGGTAAACAATGGTATTTTACTAACTATCTAATACGAAAAGTAAAGATTCAGAAAATAACATTGTGAAAGTATTTGATAATGCTTGGGGAAAGACGGTTTACAACAGCAGACAGACAAAAGCAAAATAAAGAAACTACTTACCTCAATTCTCTTTGGATGGACGAAACAGATCACAAGGTGAACGTAGGTAGGGTTCTCATTAACAATAAGGACGAGCCAAATGAACCTGCCCTAGAAAATAAATAATACATTTCACTCAGTATAATAAATCGTAAAATTTTGGGAAACCAGAAACGTGTAACCTGTCGAATGAAAAATAAATTTCCCAAGGTCACTAAAAATGAACTAAATATTATTTCCTGGAAAACTTTTTTATATTGCAAAAGAAACAGCAATAATTTTAGCTCATAAGAGTAACCTGAACTGTAAGACTTTCCATACCGTGGTAAGCGTTTTTATAATTCAGGGTCACAGAAATCTGACACCTGAGAGAGAAGTCAGAGTGTCACAGTTGTCTGTAGTCTTCTTCAGGGGAAAAGTGATGTCCAGGCAGGAATTTCTTCAGGTGCGAGTCACTGGAAGCAAAATCGGTACTATCCAAAGAAATTACTGTCCGGGCATCATTTTCCCAGGAACGAAGACTGCAAACAAGGCTGAAATGAACAAGAGGCATATTTTCTTGACGTAGATTTTTCCCAATCTTATTTTGAAAATTTTTTAGTTTATGCTGTCCACTTAAGTATTATAGATAACAAATTAAAGCATGTTAAAATCTTTTTGGTACACCCTATATCACATATCTCAGACTTGTCTGTTACATGAAACTAGTGAGTTAGCATATCGGGTTTGATCAGTAAATGTTACAGTAGCAGCTCCATGTACCATTTATGTCATCAAAACGCTGATTTTTTAACACAAAAACTTTTTTTTTGTCAGTTAACTACTTATACGTGAAAATGATCATCAGTGTAGTTCATCTTAATCAGTTCGCTACGCCTGAAAGTTTAATAATTACCATTTACATTTGGTTAATGGGCTCTTATCTCGGATTTTGCTCGGGCATGTCCTCTCCCGAATAGTAGGGTTCGATCATCGGCAAGGGGGGAAAATTGGGCGTAGAGCCGTTGTAAAGCCGATGCGATTGGGGTTATATTCATCTCGGAAGAGCAAACACCTTGCAACTTAGGATGTGAAGCCTATGACCTTTGATAAAAGTTTTAAACTGAACAATCGATAAAAATTGGGGTATATCCCAGCTAGATAAAATTTTTTAAAAGTAAAAAAATTAAAAAAAAAGCAAATTCGAACTTCTTCCTCTTCTCTTTGAATTTTAATGCTGCCATCTGAACTTCATTTCTCAAGCTTCCGAGACTTGGTTTCGAACTGGAGACCTAACGCTTGGTAACCGGGCATTCTAACCACTAGACGGGGGTCTGACACGTTATTGGAGAGACTAAAATTGGAAGTGATTGTTGTTTCAAGTTCGGAATTGGAACATTTAAGTTTCTATTTAAATAAAACTAGACTTTTCCTGTACACTACTCAAAATTAAAAAGATTTTGCGATTTCTATCCGTTTTAAGCATTTGGGACCTGTGTACGGCCGTAAAAAAAAAAAAAAAAAAAAAAAAAGTTTGTCTGTCTGTCGTTCTGTCTTTTCTTATTCGCACATCACGTAAAATTGACTGAAGCGAATTAAATAAAATTTGTTGACATGATAGGTGGTCACTTAACCTAAAGTATAGGCTTCGAATTTTTAAAAATATTCATTATAATGAATATTTTAAAAATCTCTCTATAGATTTTGAGATTTTTCGAAGATTGTTTCAAACTGCGTAAATTTTTATTCGCACATCACGTAAAAGTGACTAAAGCGAAAGGAATGAAATTTACTGACATGATAGGCAATCACTCACCTTAAGCTATAATCGTCGGATTAAAAAAAAAAAAAAAAAAAAAAAAAAAAATAGAGTTTGAGATTTTTTCTGAAAATCGTTTCAAACTGCGTAAATTTTTGTCGGGGCATCACATATGTACCAACCAACCTTGTATTTACGATCACTTCCTTGCAACCTCCCTACCCGATTAATTATTCTCTCCATAGTGCAATGAAGCACAAAACTCGAAATTTCTACCTTTCTCCCAAGTAATGGTGTATAGCAGCCATATTTCAATTTGTTTTCATGATGTGAAAAATAATATTCAATTCTGTATAAAAGATGACAATACTTTTTTAAAAATCTCATGTGAACACAACATGACTTCCTTGTGCGTCTATTAAATCATAAATATTTTCGGTGTACTTCATCTACACTTATTTCGTTTGAAAGAGATACAATACTGCAACAATACTAAGGTTTAGCGATTTCTAGCCAAATATTTGAGATATTACCAAGTTCTTCAATTTGAAAGGTATGTTTCTGGCACTTAATTGGGCGATATTTCACCAAAAGCCGACAAGCTTGAGATAGTTAACGAGATCTTGATCACGGCCGTTATAGTGCTTCATTAGACTTGTAATGAATTGAAGGTATGCGTAGACCTTACTGCATTTAATATCTTTTGGGTGATCCTGTAAATAAATTGCTCAGTCGATTTCACTCAAAAAAGAGATGCACAGTCAGATATTACAATAGTTCTAAATACAAAATTTCAACATTCTACGGTTAAAAGT
The DNA here is from genome assembly GCA_038373885.1 of Cheiracanthium punctorium. Taxonomy (NCBI): domain Eukaryota; kingdom Metazoa; phylum Arthropoda; class Arachnida; order Araneae; family Cheiracanthiidae; genus Cheiracanthium; species Cheiracanthium punctorium. Next base: position 15,372 of record JAWZYV010001453.1, on the reverse strand, counting down.
TTTAGAGTTATGGGAATACCTGATTATTTTTTAAGTTAAATTTGACGATATTCCGGCAAAACTCACCAAGGTCGTTGATGGTTGGCGAGATTTTGGGCATAGATCTAACAATGACTGACTACAGACATAATATACTGAAGATGTCCACAGACATTAATGTAATGAAATTCTTTTGGGTGATTCTGTAAGTAAACTCTCGTAGATTTGAACCAAAAATTGAGATGCACAACGAGATGTTACAAAAATCTTATGTATAAAATTTCAACAATACGATGAAAAGTTTTTGAGATGTGCGAGTTACACACACACGTACGTACGTCCAAAGTCGCCAAGCTTGGAGACTTTTGATGTACGTACGTGTGTACATCAAACGGGGAGGCACATGATTATCGTCAGACCATTATACAACTATATGGTAGGATGCTATTCTGTCGAAATCAATTTTTTCGTGAAAATAGGTCATAATGGATTCTTTCGTTAAAATAAGAATAAAGAAAATTTTCACGATCTCATTACCTCTTTTCACTTCGTACATGGAAGTAAAAAGTTTAATGTTTTGTTTCTGTTTTCAAATTTCACTTTCGTAACATTAATGATTTCAACTTATAAACACTAGTTTCTCTTGAGTGTTTTTTGTTAGCACTTCTAAATATTCACTTGTAGAACAAACATGGGATCAAAAGTAATCCATCCCTCTTTCACTCTGGCATAAAAAAAGAGTAGAAAGCTGTTGAAATAAATTAAAAATTTGCAACATCATTCAATCCGCTTCTTAGAAAATTGCTTTTAAGCGGTTGTAAAAAGGATTTCACTGTTCGCTAATCAAACTTACTTCTAATGTTTTAGATCCATCTTTGATTCTTCTGAAGAATTTGTTTTATTAAGAAAGTTTCTGATTCTTTGCTGTACAGTTGAAGTGCACTCATAAATGACATCGATAGGTGTGTTTGTATAAGTATACTGGTTTTTCAAGCTGTTTGATCAGTGTGGGCATTTTTTAAAATGTCGACACTCGACACAAAATTTTATCGACTTAAAGTTTTATGTCAAAACTGTTGTAACACCTAGTTGAGCATCTTTTTTTTATTGAAATTGATCTGGCTAGCTTATTTACAGACGTGCACCAAAGACTTTCAGTGCATTAATGCTTATAGATATCATCAAGACGTTAAAAGTCTCTGGTCAATTATTTGGATTATTCTCAATATCTCGCAAACTTTCTCCAAGATTGGCTATTTTGGAAGAAACATCGCCGAATTTGGCGCCAGAAATATCTTTCTGAAACTGATCCGTCTTGCGATATCTCTTACATTTGGCGATCAATCTCTATAGTTTTATATTAGTGAAGTACTAATGGTATTAGTGAAATACATTTCTAAAGTCAATATTTAAAAAGTGCCACACTTAACAAAAAGTATGAAACAACCGGTACGCATGTCATACGCAGAGGAAATAAATCTGGATATCAAATTTACATATAGCAGTAAAAAGTGCTAAAAGTAAAAGTTTATTGATTTTGACGGGGGGGGGGTGATATGAAATATCGAAGTTTCAGATTTGTCTAGTCTTGCTGTAGCGTGGGAATACCATGAACTACGCAAGAAAGTTTCCGATGATGCAGTGCAGTTAGAGTTGATCACTAGCTGTCACACCACTCGCTACTGAAAAAAGAGCGCTTTGTGATTTTTTAAAAGTCTTCGAAGGTAACTTTTCAAGCATTTTAGCTTACAGTACACGTATGATTGGAACTTTAGTGTTAAGCATAATCTGCACTAAAAGAATTGTAGTTTGTTCTTCTGCGGTCGTTGTTTAACTGACGGTGGAGTTTGTCTATCAGTTTAAAAGGTTCATTTACCAAGATGGCGTGTCGCTTGTTATGGAATAGTAGATTTTTCATAATACCCGACGAAAGTGTATCATCTGTAATGGATTTCACGCGATCAAACAATGGACCGGAAAACAAAGAATGGATCTTACTTAACGAAAAATTCTTCGAACATCAAATAGGAGAAATTTGGATTCAGTGCTTGAACTGCTTTGACAGTACCGAAACGTAGAAAGAGGTTTATAATTGCGACTTTTGTTAATAGACTAAGCAAAAATCACTTGAACATTATCTTAAAAATATGGTTTTAGAGTAAAAAATAACTCCGCTGTTCGATCCTCGTAAGCGGGATACCCCCTGAACCCTCCTTCATTATTGCCATATTAAAGCGATCTTAGTTGTCAATTTATGTCTAATCTTTCGTGTATTTCGCCTGGTAACCCTTGTTGAAATTTTTAGGATTGTAACCTATTTATAGAAAAATACATGTGAGGCATATTCTACAGCTTACGAAATAGTGTAACAATAGATTAAAGCTGTTGTGAACTAATAGTATTTAAATATTCTAAAAAATACATGGGATGCCTATTCTACAGCTTACGAAATATTATAACAGTAGATTAAAGCTGTTGTGAACTAATAGTATTTAAATATATGTAAAATAATGTCGCTGTTTTACGTCGCATTTTTGGGACACATTTTTCATACAATTTTCCTTAAAGGGGGGTGAGAGATAAAATGCCATAGTCATTAATAACCAGTTTATGAAACATAATTATTTTTCCAAACCACCTATTCCTTAATTCCCGACTATTTCATATTAACCTCCATTTGTAATTTTTTTAAATAACTTTTTTCTATTACAACAAAATAAAAAGGAATATTTCTTTGCAAGTGACCTTTCATTAAAATTAGTTATAGTATGTACTCATGATGATTTTGGGTATTTTATTCAGAAACCTGTAAAGTTACATTTTTAAAAGTAAATGGTACTTCATAATACCTTGCTCACCTCCACTTTAAAAAAGACGCTTACATTTCAACAGCATTAAAAAAAAGAATCTTATTTAAAAAATAGTAGATTTCAATCTACCTTCTATAATAAGTGTACATTACGTTTAAAGAAATTACCTAGTAAGAAAAAAAGTACTTTTCGTAAGTGATTTCCGATTTTCAGATATTGGATAAAATAATTTAGTGTACTTTGCTTTTTTTTTAACGGAAGTTTAAAAGTTGTTTTGAGAAATACTTTTTGTCATATCGAAGTACATCTCATCTTACTGTTTTTATCGTATTCCTTAAAGGTAGAAACATTTCAGGAGTGCATACTACATTCATGTTCTCTTTATGCGAACGATTTTTAGCTTATGCAGGTAAGTGCCCTGAGGGGATTGAGAAGAAGACTTATAAATGGATCTTCAAAAAAAAATGCAGATATGACTTTGCAATAAAAAATGAAGTGCTTTTTTATATATTTTAAACAATTGTTTTCTCACAAAAAAGATTCAGTTATCAGAATACACTTAAAGTTTTCTCTTTTATTTTATTTTGGCGATGGGGGTGTATATAAATGAAATGAAAATTTACTCAGTAAAATACTTTTAAATACAGGATGCCCTAAAATTATTGGACACTTTACAATAGGAAATTTAAAATGAACGCTACACGTAACAGAGCCGGGTATTTGAATGATGGCCGACTCATGCAAAATGGCTGGACTTGTGTTTCCTATAATTTTGTACCCAAAAATCGGATGCATGAAGATAGGCGTCAAGGACTTTGGCAAGAAATAAAGAGCGTAGTGCACATGGCGGCTGTGGCAAAGATTTGGCAATGTGATTTTTCAACATTCTACGTAGTGTTTTTAATGTCCGTAACAGGCAAGATCTGTATCTCGATTAAATGTTCATTTACAGAATAATATACAAGATATACAAATAGAGTAGACACAGACACATAACACCACATGGTGACAGGAGTAAAAACACTTTGTAGCAATATGTCGACACTATTTATAATACTTTTTTTGCACAAATAAGCTTTAAAATGTTTTTGACATTTGTAATATATAAACAGAACTAAAAACATAAGATATACACAGAAATAAGAACTAAGAACATTGCAAAAAATTACCCAAAAGTCGGATTTTCAGACTGACAAAAATTGGTCAAGTACACAAGCCCCCAAAATTAAGGTTATAACAAAATACGTACAATAACGTCAGAATTTTAGAAGGATTTTAGCGAAACAAAACTTGGCAAAGAAATGTATTATTATAGAATAAAGCATACAGCCACATAACAATGAAAACAAAAAGGTGGTTAAATATACAGGATGTAACAAAAGCGGTCTAATAACTTATGTTTCGTATCAAAGGCAGCCGGGATTTTTTTTGACATGTATATCGTTAGATTCTAGCGTTTGAAGAAGAAAGAATGCTCGATATTATTATTTATTTTCTTAATAATGACAGAAGTTGTACTCGGATAAATATTAAGCATCAAGATTGTACTTTTGCATTTAGCAAATAAAGAGCAATTTTACATTCGTGGACATTTCTTCTAGCATGCCACGCTATTGTATTCATCGAAAATAACCTCATCCACTAACAGTTCCCCTTTTTCATTGTTGCCAAAACCTGGTAGTGGGTGTACGATACAATAATCCGGCGAGGCCGAAAAACGAATATGGCACTTTATTCTACGAATCGGAGCATTAATGCATTGCAAAAATACAGAATTTAATATACAGACCAAGGCAAATCATTAATGAACACAGCAATAACAATAGCGCAAAATCAACGTATCGCTTCAAAGTCTATCACATACTAACTCACTGAGAGCGACTTCTTTATATACAGATTTGGAAGCAGATGTGACGTCACATGGGATATGACATCCTTTTTTGTCGAGGCTTTTCCAGAAAATTTTCTCCTAATTGAGATCGAGTCAAAATTCCACCCATCTTGAAAGCTTATTTTTGTCGCCGAATCCGTCGCCAAGGTCAAGGGGAGTCACATACTTCACTTGCAACAATTCCTGTACAACACACTTTCCCGCAATATACATCGGCGCGAGGAAAACATGACAATTTCGTAACACTATTGTCATGATCTACGAGCTTTCTCTCTAATAATACGGATATTTCTGTGCCAAGTTTGTCGCACTAAACTGAGCATTTATACAGTTATCCAGTAACGAAGCATTTATCCATATCCGTGTATTTTTACTCTTAGTAACAACAATTTTATACATTCGCTAGTCGTTTAAAAGTTGAGAAAGCATCTATACTGACTACTCCTAAACAATTACCGAAAACCGTTGAAATGTTAATAACAGACTCCGGTTCCTCGGCCGCTTTCAACTGGGAAATCATTCATTAAAAGTCTGGAATATTTTCCTTTTCACTTGGGTGTCGACTCTATAACTTTAAAGTTGTATCGAGAAGGCGTAATTAACTTACGTTTGAAGTCTTCTCTCTTCCCTTTGGAATTTGCGAAAGCTGAAAGTGTTTGCCTTTTGCAGAGCTGAATCAGTCTCTTGTGAAAGTAAATGGAATTATCCAAGGGAACTAAAGAGAATGGATTTGCTTTTTCAAAATCTTTGATTTTGAAAAGGTTCTGATTTAGTTGAACACGTGGGAGTTGATTTTTGAATTACGGACATCATTAAATGTGGCACCTTATTTTTAAAAATCTGATATTTCAGCCCCTCTTATTTATCATTTACATTATTCTATGCATAATTTTTTAAGGTACAATGAAATGCCCATTTTCGACGTCTACATAATTTCTAGAGTTTACTACTACTAATACATTTCTTTTAAAATATATTATAAGGAATATTACTAAAATCTTTTAGTGTTTACTCTCATTATTTTAACTTAACAGAAAATAAATAAATATGAAATTTAGGTAAAATAGTCTACATTTTCAGACATTCTAAAGCAGACTGTCCATGTCCAGTGAATAGAGTCTGATTCTAATCTGCATCTCAAGTTGTACCGGACTTTAAAAATACCTCTTCCAAAACGTAATTAAGAAAGTTTTAAATTTACCTTACATGAAATTGTTCAAGTGTTTGTCTTTCACTCAGTTATGTCGGACATTCTGCTGATTTTAATGAGAGTGGGTATAATTATCCTCGACTTTAAAACATTTCAATCTCATTCCGTTGAGATTTCGAAAATCAAGCAAGAATTAAAATAAGCCAAGGAAAAGCATCGATTACAAAACACTTGCCACCACAGAAATGTTTTTACGCAAAATTTTGCGAGGTTCGAAGATAATCTCCCAAAAATTCTCATACCTTTGCACTTTGCGAGGCCATATAAATAAACAAAAAAATCCACTTTAACGTTTTTTCTATTTGTTAAATGGAAAGTAAACTGTTGTAAACGTGTATATACTTGCTGTGTTCTGCATGAAATGAATAAATATCTCAAAACTGCCACAGGCCGTAATGTATGGAATTCTTTTGAGTGCTCCTTTAGAAGAACCATGAGTGGTATATACACTGTTTTCGATGGAGAGCATTATTTTGTAATCGTTCATAACATATATTCATTTTTTTTTGTTGAAATAGCTGAATTTTCTTTAAAGAATGACTTCCCATAGATTGTAATGTATTGGGATTTTTTAGGTGCTCCTGTAAAAGTATAAATGCCACATGCATCATTTTCAATACTTTCTTTTAAAAATAAATTTTAGTTGACTCGTGAATTTCTTAGCACTACAATGTAAGTTTCTACCATAAAATTTCATCCCATTTTTGGTTGTTTTGTGGTTAAGGCAGACATACACGAGGGCTATCAGCCTAAGGAAGGAATTCCTCGGAGAGATGTCTTTATATGGAGTCCAACGGGTTTTCACGTTACATCTGGAGAATCGCTCAAAACTCCAGAGCGCTAGATCGACAGCCTCGCGTTACGCCAGAACCCTTGACCGTCGCACTTCATCTACCCATCCACACCCAATGGTCTTACCCACTCACCCATTGGTAGACAATTTCATCCAGCATTACCCATCAGCACCCCCAACAAAAAATATCTCCGATAACTTCGCAACTGCATATACTCTTAATATTTTAAGTTAATAAACTTGAAATCTTCTACATATAAATGGTGTTATATGAAACTAAGTTTAATACATCACTATTTAAATTTCAATGATAAGGATACGTACAACTGCTTCGAAACAATTTTAACAACGTAGCAGCTGGAAAAACCATTTTAAATAGACGCACTCGAAAAGCAAATTCTAGATACTTGCAGACAAATTCTTTAATGGAATTCTGGTCAGTTTTGTTTGTGCACATAAAACTTTAAAACTGCGTCTAGCAAACTCAATTAAAGGAACTTCACGAGCCCCTTCTCTCTGAAACTCTGAGCGAAAACTGTCCATTTTATTTACTCGAATCTGGCTTTGCGTGGCTCCAATTAAAGTGAAAGTTGAAGTAATTGTTCGTGATTTTCAATGGTTTTTCATTATTCGTTTGTTTACTTTTCTGAACGTCGTGCTCTGGTGATAAACGCAGTTCGTTTTCGAGTAAAATTCAGGAATTCGTTTAAAAGTTTATTAAATCAAGTGTCAAATTGAATGAAATAGAAGCTAATTTCCGATTGGAATTTAGGTAAAACTCTCTTTTGAGATGTTTTTATTTAGGACTCTGTGTAAGTATTGTACACTCGTGTCCAAAATTAAGTTAAGAAGCAAATTCTTTAATTGAACACTCTGTTTATGGTAACAAATTTGACTCAGAAATATATGCGTATTATTATGAGAGAAAGGCATATAGAAAAAACAAAAGCGAAAAGAAGGTGATTTGTTAGTTAATATACAGATTCTATCAAGGACGGTTTAATTAAGATAATATATTCTAATTAAGATTGTTACAAATTTTTGGCATAACTCGCTCTTCGGTAATTGTCTAAAATTCGTATTCTGATCGTCAAATCATTAAAATTTGCATTTTATTGCATCGAAAATCGGTTAATTAGAATGCGAGGTAGGGAGTGTAAAGTGGCCCCATTGTTTAGCATACTGCTTCCTAGATTTCTCGAGAAATATCGGCGATATGGCTTAGCTGACTAGCAGTTTTGGGGATCTATATTTGTCTCCAAATTTGGTGGAATTCGTAAGCTTGGCGATACTTGGTGCAATTTTACTAATGAAGTCTGTAATGTTTGCTTTACTTCATAAGCATTAGTATTTCGCAAGCAGGATTGCGAATGATTGGAATTTTTCTAGAAACAAAGTCTCGTAAAATTGCTGGAAATTTCGGAACGACTATACATATGAAGACCAAATCACGTCATAGCAGTTCACTTCCATTTCGAATCTTGCTGTGAATAACTTAGCCGTAAGTATATGATGTGCATTGCGACGCTTTCTTGCTTGCTTTGAGAAGCCTATTTTTGATGGCTGTATGTGAATTCTCACATTCTTGTATGCAGAAGAGCAATTGAAGTTTTCATTCGAGAATTTCCACTGAATTTCAGCCAATGGGAAGATTTCATATGTGCGAAATGCACCATCTAAGAACGCACCTGTGTTATGCTAACTGCTGTAAATCAAGTTATTAATTGTTAAAATCTGAATTGTGTACAGCAGATTGTTTGTCGAAGTTCTAGAAACAATTGAATTTGTGTTTCATCTTGACAAGTGTGTTGATTCCTATAAATTTCCATATTCACTAAGTTTTTAGGCTACGAACAAGAAAATTGAGGAGTGTTGTCTACAAAATACACCCTCGTTAACAGTTCGATGGCTTGCTGTGAGGCTTGGATAGCAGTAGACGATAGCCAGTAGAGATGAGACGGGCTCAGCCCGAGCCCGAAAGCCCGAGCCCGAGTCCGGGCCCGACTCGGGCTCGGGCTCTGTAATTCACGATTGCGTTCGGGCTCGGGCTCGTGAAAAATTTCTCCTTTGTTGAACATACTCCTTGAAACAGATTTTAAAAAGTGATTCATGGGATAAATAGGCGTACTTATTTCAAAAAATAGCGGCACGGGGGACTAGAAGGTGTGTGAAGCTCCAAAATTTATTGTATCCTCTTAATGAAGTAGTTAATTTTATTTGTATTTAGCTGAAATTTCGGGCTCGGGCGGGCTCGGGCTCCAACTTTAATAATATTGCTCGGGCTCGGGCGGGCTCGGATTAAAAGTCTTCGGGCTCGGGCGGGCTCGGGCTTCAAAAAATGAGCCCGAACTCATCTCTAATAGCCAGGCACTATATTAGGTGGAATTTTCACCAGATATAGAAAGTCATGATCAGCAGTGTATAAAACAGCAACAAACGAATATAAAATATAAATAAAATTTTTTACAAAGATCTAAAACAGTTTCGGATTTCAAAATAAGCACTAAAGAGTTATGTATTAAAAGTGTATCATAATCCATGAGTCGTTCCAATTTTTCGTTTTCATTCCATTAATCTGAAAAGTGTATCATTATTCACGAGTGTGCAGCATTTTTCATCCTTGTTCCATAAAATGCTTCTTTGAAATCGAAATCTACGTCAAAATTGACTACTAAAACTAAATAACAATTTTCCCAAAGAGTTTCCTAACTACATTTCAAGTTTATAAATACTGTTTGGAAACTGCGTCCTAATCCATGAGTGTGGCATGTTTGACCTTCTCTGTCAAATCCATAAAAAATTTCTTTGAAATCGAAATTTATATTAAAGTCGCTTACTAAAAATGTTTTACTATCGTCGTCAGGCATATCCTAACTATACTTCTTGTTGGTAATATAATCGCATCGTTTGCTTCTTCCCACATGTGAAAGATATCGCCAAGCTAGGTTCAGTTTTCAGGGAGTATTTTATGGTGCCAAACATGCCAATAATGCATCAAAAGTTGCAAACCTCGGTGACTTTCAACATTTCATTCTTCCCTTCCCTGCCTCCTTGCACATACTTTTGAAAATCGACTAAATAGGTGCATAACATATCGACGAAATAGGTGCACAAGAGTGTCCAAAAATATACGTCCACATATGTGGACAACATTATGTTCACAAATTATGTAGGCAGAACATACCGGAGTGAATGAAATAGCACTCTATTGCTTATAGAAAATGAAAAAAATATTTTTTTTCTAAATCCATTAATGACAGCTCACAATTTCCATTCTTCAAATTTGTTAAAAATCACTTCTAAGACTCACTAACAAATCAATAACAGAGTAAAAATATTTTCAAAAATACAGTGACATCTTCACTTTTACGACCCCCAGCTACTTTTGAATTTATATCTTAATATATAAAAATCCAGTGTCCGTGTGTATGTTCCGAAATAACTCAAAAACGGGTCAACTGATATTCATGAAAGTTTGCATATATATGTAATTTGGTCCAACTTAGATAATAGGATAGTTATTATTCAAATTAATGGTCTCAATAATTAATAATTAATAAAAAACTGATCATCAACGTTGATTGTTGTTATTAATCGTAGGTTCCATAAATCTGGAACAGATGGCGCCTTAAGAGAATTTCTTTATGTACAACTGTAGTTTAATATGTATTTGTGTACTGCATAAATTCAAGAAAAAGTGTTTATCCAAACCGGCAGTCACGAACACGGCCAAAAATATTGGAACATTACTACGAAGAAAATTAATAATATCTGCGATATTGAAATACTCAACTCATAGCTTATCGTCTGCTTCTAAAGGGATAAAAGCGTTTTATTTTATTTTTTCCGAAATTGGCAACCGAGATAACTTTTTTATTGTTTTGAAAAAAAAAGAACAGTTTAACAGTTCTTGCTTTAAACGACATCTTATTATTTGCGTATGTTTTATTTACAGAAAAATTCTCATTTTACAGAGGAAGAAACCTAAAAGAACGTATTATATATTTTTCATGTATCTTATCTTATCTTAATATATAAAAATCCAGTGTCCGTGTGTATGTTCCGAAATAACTCAAAAACGGGTCAACTGATATTCTGATTACGTTGATTGTTGTTATTGATCGTAGGTTCCAATCGTAGGTCCAATATTTCCGTTTGAGACCATTAAGGCTGGAACAGATGGCGCCTTAAGAGAATTTCTTTACAGAGAACTGTAAAACATTGTCCTTTGCATCTCATAGATGGCGCCACACCTTAATGTGATACAGTTTCTTAGACTACACACTATACATGTCTTATTTTGCCTATACCAAGCACTACTTTTAGTAATATGCGACCCAAAAAATCTAACCTTACTGCCGTAGCAAGAAGACTCGATATGCACGTATTGAAAGAGCTCATGAATCAGTCTGATCCAGTCAATTGTAATGAATTAAATAAAAAGGTTAGTTCAATGAACTACTATGCGTATCGATTAATGATTAGACACAATCAGGACAACTATATCCTTCGATATCGTCAATTGTATCATCAATACGTTGTGGAAATGTTTGCTAAGATTGAAAGCGAACGTTTGCGATTCATTCGGTTCAACCAAGCTAAACTACGATCAGAGGATTACATTCACTTACGAGATGCTATTGTTGGAAACGTCGATGGAAATTTAAACACCAATGAAATTGGTAGTGCTGTTATTTTACCTTCCAGCTACATAGGTAGCCCACGAAACATGCAAGAATACATGCAGGATGCAATGACTTATGTACGTCATTACGGTCGTCCAGATTTGTTTATAACATTTACGTGTAATCCAAATTGGGAGGAAATCCAATCTTTATTATTACTAGGTCAACAATCAATACATCGTCACGATATTACTGCACGAGTGTTTAAACAGAAGTTGAAATCTTTGATTGATTTTATAGTAAAATATTCAGTTTTTCGCAAAACGTGTCGTTGGTTGTATTCAATTGAGTGGCAGAAATGAGGCTTACCTCATGCTCACATTTTAATTTGGCTTGAAGATAAAATTCGTCCAGAGGAAATTGATCAAATTATTTCAGCCGAAATTCCAGATTCTTCAATTGATCAAGAATTATTTAATATTGTTACAAGTCATATGATTCATGGACCGTGTGGAGCGTTTAACATGACATCACCATGCATGGAAAATGGGAAATGTAAGAAGCATTTTCCTAAGAAATTCACAAATGATACCATTACTGATATTGATGGTTATCCATTGTATCGCCGCAGAAACGCTGATAATGGTGGTCATACATATAAAATGAGAACTTCAAATTCTAACCAATTAGAAATTGACAATCAATGGGTAGTACCATACTCACCACTACTCTCCAAAACGTACAAGGCTCATATTAATGTTGAGCTTTGCAGTTCTGTGAAATCCATCAAGTATATTTGCAAGTACGTTAATAAGGGCAGTGATTTGGCCGTATTTGGAGTACAAAATATAAACGAAAATGATGAAATAGCACGCTACCAAATGGGTAGATACATTAGCAGCAGTGAAGCTATCTGGCGCATACTTAGCTTCCCCATACACCACAGAGAACCTGCTATACAACATCTTGCAGTGCATCTTGAAAATGGACAACGTGTGTATTTCACTGAAGAAAATATTCTCCAAAGAGCATGTGAACCCCCAAAAACGACACTAACCGAATTTTTCACTTTGTCAAAAACTGATGTGTATGGTCAATTCGCAAAAACAGTATTATACACTGATATTCCATGCTATTTTACATGGAACAAACACGTCTGCTAAAAAATGGGAACCACGTAAAAAGGGAGAACCACATCCTTATATTGCAGGCATATTTAAAGCTAAGACACTGGGACGACTTTATACTGTACATCCAAAACAACGTGAATGCTTTTTTCTGCGTTTATTGTTGGTGAATGTTCCTGGAGCAATCTCTTTTCAATTTTTACGATCAGTTAATGACCAAGTGTTCAGTACGTATAAAGATGCATGTCACGCGTTGCAACTTTTAGAAGATGACAACCATAGGGATCTGACACTTGCTGATGCTGCTTTAACGTCCTCGCCGAGTAATATTCGTCAACTATTTGCCATTATTTTGATGACATGTTTTCCAACACAGTCATCTACATTGTGGGAAAAATATAAGAACTACATGACTGAAGATATACTCTACCGACATAAACAAATAAACCACTCTCCAAACTTAGACTTCACACAAGATATGTATAACGAAGCTTTAATAATGATTGAAGATTTATGTATTATGATCTCAAATTCACCTCTTAGTCATTATGGTATTCCATCTCCTAATCGCCCAGCTACAGACTTAGTAAATAGTGATTTGCAGCGAGAAGAACAATTTAATAATCGTGATTTAAATACATTTGTTACTAACAATGAACCATTATTAACTGACGAGCAGAAGAACATATGCAATCGAATTATGTTGGCTATTGATGCCAAACAAGGCGGTTTTTTCTATTTAGATGCACCAGGTAGTACCGGTAAAACATATTTGTTATCTTTCATCCTTGCGAAACTGCGGTCACAACAAAAAATTGCATTAGCAGCTGCATCATCAGGCATAGCTGCTACTTTGTTGGATGGTGGGCGGACAGAAAATTCTGCTTTCAAGCTACCATTAGATATTCATAACAATCCAAATGCAATGTGTAATATCAAAAAAAGAAGCGGAATGGCAGCAGTGTTACGGAAGACTTCGATCATAATTTGTGATGAGTGTACTATGGCTCATAAGCATTCGCTCGAAGCATTAAATAGGACTATGCAGGATTTAAACAATAGTGACAGATATTTCGGTGGTACTATTTTATTACTATCTGGTGATTTCCGGCAAACGTTGCCAGTTATTCCTCGCTCTACTTTTGCATATGAAATTAATGCATGTCTAAAACAATCAATTTTATGGAGAAATGTTGAAACACTCAGACTGACAAAAAACATGCAAGTACAACTCCAAAATGATCCAACAGCACAAGAATTTTCTAAACAATTACTGGCTCTTGGAAACGGTGAAATAGAATTTCATCAAGATACTCAACATATTAGATTGCCAGATAATTTCTGTACTGTTGTTCAAACTAAAAATGAACTGATTGAGAGTGTCTTCCCAGACATACTAAATAACTATTTAAATCATGACTGGCTTAGTAATCGTGAGGCAGTGAATTTCCCAATTGAATTTTTAAATTCTTTAGACATATCAGGAATGCCACCACACAATCTTCGATTGAAAATTGGATCACCGATTATTCTACTGTGTAATTTAAACCCTCCTAAACTATGCAACGGTACACGTTTGGTGATCAAAAGAATCACTGGAAACGTTCTTGAAGCAACTATTTTGACAGAAAAGTTTAAAGGAGAAATTGTTTTGTTACCACGTATTCCGATGATATCCAATTCTCCCATACCATTTAAAAGACTACAGTTTCCCATTCGCTTAGCTTTCGCGATGACTATAAATAAATCTCAGGCCAAACATGTCTATTTGCGGCTTAGACTTTGAAAATCCATGTTTCTCCCATGGGCAATTATACGTGGCGTGTTCACGAGTAGGAAGACAATCAAGTTTATTTGCATTAACAAAGGACCGATTGACCAAAAATATTGTACATCGATTGGCGCTTCATTGAATATCAACTGTGATTTATTACGATTAAAGATATTTAGAGTATATATATCAAATTAAAAAATTTAAAGTATTTATTAAATAAATGTTATTAAATGTTATGTTAATTTGTGTTAAATTTTGTCTTTCAAATCCTGCTTAAATCACTCAGCCACAGCAACGCGTGGCCGGGTCTGCTAGTCATTTATATAGCTCGTATTAATAAAAATCAATGATATGCATGGTTTTTTTATTATTTCTCATTTTTATTTGTTTATTTTATCGAAAATCATTGTTCATGCATCAAAATAAATATTAAAAATGAAGAAGACCCTGTATAAAGTGAAAGCAGTTCAAAAACTGTGAATATCGATTATCGGTAAAAGATAATGAACATCTATTAAACTGAAATTAATTACAGGCTTTTTTGTGGAAAATGTTAATAAATACTGTCAAATCACAAGACCTTGGAAAGAGGTTTTTCTTTTTTTTTTTTTAATCAGCACTTTTATTTTAAATTTAGAAGAGTTTTAAAGAATTACTGTACACCCCAGCGTATAAGGAGCACTTTTAATTGAAAAAAAAAAATCGAAATTTACGGGTGCACGCTATACGCCGGGTTAAAAATTAATACACTTAAAAATAAATGAGCACAAAAAGAAATTAGATTTCTGTAGGTATCTATAATGCTGCTTATTCAAAAGTAATGTAATGCTTTATGAATTTAAAAATTTGCGTTATTGGACAGCTGTAAAGTTGCGTCTTGTTCGCCTTCCGCTGTATGTTCAGGCATATCATCCAATTCAATTTTTATCTTCATCATCAGTGATGCACTGAAAACAAATGTTTTGCTGATTCACCAAAATTTTGGGGAATTAACAAACTTTTCGATAATTCAACAAATCATTTTGTTAGTTTAAGAAAAATGTTGACTAAACTAACATACTCATTCGGTTGAAATACTGCCGACGAATTTTTTTGTTGAATCAACAGAATTTATATATTAAGTAAAAAATCGATTTTTAACATTCTCCAATTTACTTCGCCAT
>JAWZYV010001452.1:0-17463 GCA_038373885.1 Cheiracanthium punctorium | reverse complement strand
CGTGTCACCGGGGGTGCACATATTGAACACCTGAAGAAACCTGAATAAGTGTAGTTTTAAGGTAAATTTGAATTTTCTAAATATATTAATTACAACGCTTACAATCATGTTTTCTTTTTGTCCCATTCATTATGAATCATCCTGTACATATGAAGATTAAAACAATCGCATACACACAATAAACACAATTAACAATTTTTAGTATGTGTAAATATGAAGATCCCCACTCGATTTAAGGTTTTTGTAACTGCAGTTTGCCTTAATAAACCTGCTCTGTGAAATTCCTGCAGGTAAGTGAACAAAGTTGTAATGCCATCAAATGGAAAGTTTCTCAAAGAAGTGAGAAAGAAACGGGAATTTATGGTCACCATTAATAAAATTAAATATAATGCAATCAGTTTTATTATAAAATTATAATAAAAGTGTTTCATTTTTTCGCTTGGAAAATATAATTTTCTTTGAAATAAATATGAAGAAATATATGAGTTATGCATAAGCTGTAAACGGATATGTTTGATAATTTGATTGAAATGAAATCAATCAACTTTGTTTTAAAAACTTTAACGTTTTGGGACGTAAAAGCTTACTTCTTATTAAACTCACACATCGCTAATTGTTTCAATGGCTCAATTTGTTTCTTTAACCACCCTACTTTAAATAGATCTAGCTTATTTTCAGGACAGATAAATGGGAAAGCAAGTCCCTTAACAGTCCCTTATCACATACAAATCTTACAGCATATTTGCATAGGAACAGAACTTTAATACTAACTTAAGGAGATTCACTGAGCATAGAGCCTTTTTCAAGGAATTCAATTATGATATTTTAAAAACCAGAAAAAAAAATTTGTTATTTCTTAAAAGTAAAATGATATTAGTGTATGGTAACTACCACACCAGACTGAATAGTACCTTTCTAGTGTGCGCAATTTATATGAAATATCTTGGCTTGCACTATAGTCAAATAGTAGTACTGCTGTTAAAATTTAGCTTAATATATTAAGCTTCCACTGTCAGGTCGGCGGATGAGACCTGGTTTTGAACCATGCATCTTCCACCGTCCAGTTCAAAGCACTAGAGCTCGGCCACTCGTAACACCTCCTACGTATAGAAAGCCTAACAACTGAAATTTTAACGCCATCACTAGGCCGTCAAGTAATCACGTCACCACAGTTTTAGTTTCACAAAGTAAAACTATTTCAAATTTCTGGTGGATGCTGTGGTGAAGTGAAACAGCAGTAAAATATAATTTTGAGACGGTTCCCATGGGAAGACCACACAAGTAGACCGTAAATTAGAAGAGGCGCCAGGCAATGGACAGTCTGGACACTATAGCACAATGAACTGTCAACGTTAAAATATTTATGGCCGAAAATATTTATGGCCGAAAATGATATGCAAATTTGGCGGGGTATATTCCCGAATGATCCACCTACATGTCTGGGATTCGACGAGAGGATGCATTAATTCCCCGATACGAACAAATCAGAAACTCCAGCCAATGATGTAAGAGGGGGTAAGAAAAGAGGAAACAACCCCGTGGGAGAAGAGAAAAGAGATGACAGAACGAGTGTGCTAGAAAAAAGAAGCAGAGCAGAGTTTGAAAAAGGTGTGAACGGACTTAAAAAATCAGTGTGTGCTTCGAATCAATATGATCAAGTTGTGTTCAAAAGAAACATGGAATCAGAGGCCAGATGATGGCTTAAGAGAAAGACAGCGGTTCCAAGAGGGCACGCGTCGATCGTGTCTTGTGTAAAGACGGCTACCTCATCAGAATGGTGAATATTTACAGTAATCTATTTATTATTTGCGTCTCAAAACTTTTGTGGATACCCCTTATCCTCCAAAACCACATCTCCCCCAGACATGTTTAAGTTTAAAATTATGTCAATATCGTCTGTTAATTAATATTAATGGAATGACTAAGAATAAATGGTTTTTAGTTGCAATTCATAGAGTCTTTAGTTTTTTAGTGTTTTGGTGTGTATCAATCATTTTTCAATTTTTTCAGCGTAATACTAGGAGTACTTGCCAGGCAGGTTATGCGCGGCATAATACCACTGTACGATCATCTTAGGCTTTAGTTTTCCTCAAATTTTAACCACTGCTGCAACAAACCACCACAGATGCTACAAATTTTAGAAAATATCTTAAATAAAAAATTAAAATTTTAATACCTTTCTCATACAAAATTATTCATTTCGATCTATTTCCTGATCATATTATCTAATTAGTTGTGCTTAAAAACTGCCACTTGTCATAAAATTATATTTTTTCTCTCAAATTATTAAAATATTGTTATTCATCAGTAAATTCACCAGAAATATCTTACATATTTATTTTATGAAAATGAAACTTTTAATCGTTGGCCTAACGATAACGTCAAAGCTTAGTGACATAAACGCTGTTAGGCTTTCTTTATCTAGGAGATGTTGCCACTGATCGAGCCTTGAAATGAGTTCAAAAATTTAGTTAACATACCTTACTGTTCTTTAAACTCAATGCAGCGTTGACTAAATTGAA
Source organism: Cheiracanthium punctorium (assembly GCA_038373885.1). Taxonomy (NCBI): domain Eukaryota; kingdom Metazoa; phylum Arthropoda; class Arachnida; order Araneae; family Cheiracanthiidae; genus Cheiracanthium; species Cheiracanthium punctorium. The sequence goes on along the minus strand of JAWZYV010001452.1, from coordinate 14,941 downwards.
GTGAGTTGAGACATTTTCTCAACACTGCTCTGAATATAAGAACAGTAAATAATGGGGCAGCGAAGCTGTCCGCCTCGGCGGATAGTATTTTAAACTAAACATTAAAATTAAATTATCTTTGTCATACAAAATTATTCAGTACGATCTATTTTCTTATCGTATTATCTGATTAGTAATGATTACAAACAGGTATTTGTCATAATATTATATTTTTTATCTGAAATTATTAAAATATTGCTATTCATGGATAAACACACCATATGTTTTTGATAGTTTTATTTTCCGAATCAAACTTTTAAATGTATACCTTACGTTGTAACCAAAGCTTAGTTGCGTAAGAGTTATAAGGCTTTCTATATATACATATCTAGAAGACGTTGGCCTTCGGCCCTCCGTCCTCCCCTCAAGATAAAAACGGCATGATATCTATTCCAATGTAGGAGATAAGTCGGCTTCCGTCACGGAACTCCATTATGGCCGTTCTTCAGCCAGTCAGTGTCGTGTATAATCAGGTTTTGAGAATTTTTATCCAGGTCTGTGCAATTGAACTTTCGAAATGATTTGATACTGTTGCAACCGAGTGACATTTTAGCAGTTGTTTTAAGTGACTGAAGTTTTAATTTTAGCTATTCTATTACCGTTATTTTACTTTTGCAAATACACTATAAAATTTGTCACATGTTTATGATTTTCTTAAATGTGTTTAAAATTTTCGCGAACTTTCAGTTAGGGAAAGTTTTAGGGAATGTAGTTGCTGTTATAAATTAATAGTTAACCCTGTGTTAGTGTTGTTGTTTTTTTCTTTTTAAGTGTTTCATGTAGTTCAGAAACCATCCGCTCCACTACCCTTGGCGCAAATTCGTTGTAACTAGAAATATCATTATATGCACTGTTTATTTGTATTAGCTTTGGGATCTGATTTACAAACTAATGCTTCATCTCCAGATGGTATTTAGAGATTTAGTTTTATTTTTTCCTATTAGAAAAAATTCTGTACCTTCATTAAGGTATCCACTAACAATCAATATTTTCTGATGCTTGGTTCTAGACATGGCAACTGTTCTCTATTTCAGTTTGCATCTGTCTGTCTAACTGTCTACTTTCTGTTTGCATCTGTCTATTTCAGTTGTAGGTTGCTATTCTGCATCCACAAATTTTTCCAATTTGTGCAAACAAAGTCAATACGAAACAAAACCACCCTTGTAGTGCCTGTTGAACTAGCAGTTCGGAGTTTTCCTTGGTTTTATCCGAAACCTTGAGCGAATACTGGCTAGGATCCCCTCGAAAGTCTCCAAAGGGAAAGAATTCCTTTACTGGCCTAGGACCCTAGTGTAGTCAGTCGGCCTTAATCCACAAACAAATAAACAAGCAGAGCAAAACTAAAATAAAACCAAGAAAAACCGCTCTACAAACCTACAAACACTTTTAAGTTAATGGGTGCTGATTAAACAGATTACTTCTCTTTCATTTACTGTAGTTTTTCAATAGAATTTAACGTAAATTAATTTACATTTTCTAGGGAAAAAATTGGATGCATGGAAAATGCATCTACTTTTTTCATGCATTAGATGAATGGCCTGGGTTTCATCCTTATAAAGTGGAGAACATTTCTTACAAAACGACAAGAAAAGCTTTATTTTTAATATTTTTAATAACTGCAGCTCATTTTCTTTTCTACATAGTAAAAAAAAAAAAAAAACCATAAAATTTTAGTTTTTAAAGGAATGCTATCAGACATTTAATCCTAGTACGTTCAATAGAAATTTCCGTAAGAGAAAATTAAATTTTCTGTTTTTATAATAGAGTTCGAAATGTTAATATTGTTGTAAGTGCTCGCAATTAAGACAATTGCAAACTTAAAGAAGAGAGAACGCAGCTTTTAAAGATTTTTTGTGATCTTTGAATATATAACACTTACGTGGCAGAAAAATCAAGCTTCATTTTTAAAAGGAAAACAAATGTTGGCAATAGACAGATTTCTTTTAGAAAACCACATTTTTATTTAATGCATTCAATATTAAGTTTATTACTAGCCGGCTGTTAATTAGATCGAACATATATTATCGAATTAAGGTTTGCCTTTCTTGACGCCGCACAGTGGAGTATTTGTGTCAAAATCCTGGCCAAAAATATTTTTCATGTGTTTTAACGTTAAAATCATTACTGTTGACTTACTTTTTAGTATTATGTATTTCTTAAATTATATAAAAAAGCGTGTTGTCGCCAAATTTGGCGATATATCGCCAAACGACACGAAGTTGGTTTCTAACAAATGTCTTGTACGGGGAGTGTCCCCTTACTGGGAAGTACTGCTATTGTATAATACCACTTATAAATGTAATACCACGCGGCTGTCGATCTAACGGTCTAGAGTTTTGGGCGATTTTCTCCAAATGTCACGTGAATACGCATTAGAACCCCTTAAAAAGCCATTCGCCCAAGGCAACCTTCCCGTTGGGCAAATAGCCGTGTAGCTGTGCCTTAACCACAATAAAAATATATAAATGTAATACTTTAATAATACTTATAAATATAATACTACTTATCTATAAATCAAATTTTATCATAAAAATTTTTTAGATTTTTTACTTATCTAAATGTAGTTACTATAGGGATCTTAGTTTTCTAATGACTTCTGAAGATTAACTTTTTCATTCTGATTCTTTTGAACTCTGATATTCGTCTTCACACAGAATCACTTTTTTTTTTTTTTTTTTTTTTTTTTTTTTTTTTTTTTTTTAGAGAGAGAGAGAGAGAGGGGGGGGGGGGAGGGGACCACCATCGGGCCCCTCTATTGTAGGGTCTAGCTGTAGCGAAGTTGTAGGGTCTCGCTGTAATAAGGCTTGCTCTTTTTCGTTGGCCTTTGTCTAGAGCAGCTAAAAGCACACTGCTTAAAAGAAGCCTACTTGAAACCCATAAAATCTCATTCCAAGCTGGAGGAGAAAGTAATTTATTTCAAGCCAGCACTTCAAAATGACTTAAAGAGCTAGCACGTGTTTCTGTTTACACACTCACACTCCAATGACCCAAAGTCACAGTTGCCAACCTTTGAGATCCAAAAATGGGGAGCTTTTGCTTTGGACACAATTTACGACATAAATGGAAAACTAAGCTGTAAATAGATGGGACTATTTACAGGACTAAGAAATGGCAATTTTGGAATATGTAGAAAAGTAAATTTACATCAGAAAACTAAGAAATTACATACTGAATTTAAAATACCGATGTTAAATCTTAACTGAAATGAAATTTTATATACCTTTATTCAAACACTTGCACATAATTTATAGTTTATGAGAAGTACAAGCGCGTATGTTTGTATCCCTTTTCCGATCACCCGTCGAAAAATTATCGAAAAAATAAAAATGGCGCTATATAAATAATTTTTTTTAAAGAAATGGTGGATGTTGGGGGAACATTTTTTTCTTGGAATAGACACTCAATACTGTAATAATTACGATTATAGTTGAAATTAGGCGCGAAAAGCCGCGACACCCCTTCAAAAGGCTTTTTGAAATGTGGATCTTTGAAAAAAAAATAAGAAAAAAAAAGTTTACAATTTTTTTTTAAATAAAGTCATATTATTTTTTCAAGCTAATAGATTCATATAATTAAAATACATATATTTTACTACAATTATACTTAGTATCAAATCAGTAAATTAATTTAAAGAGCCCGTAAAAAATGCAAGACGAAGTAATAGGAAACGCTGAAATCTCTTGCCGTAAATGAAGAAACTTGCTTTTAAACCGAGTGTTGCATCTTTTGGATATGAATTATGGTCGAAAAGCATGCATTACATAATGCATCAGTTACTAGGCTATCCAAAAACATATATTACTGTTTTTAAACATATTTAAAATTTTTGACTTTTGGCCAGGATTTCGATACCAATACTCCACTGTGGCGCCGGTAAAAGGCGTTATACCGTTTACAATGTGCTTGAAAAAGCACTTTGGTGAAAATATAAATAATTTTTGTTAGACAATGCATCCGAAAGCCGGATTGCATTATTGCTATTTTAGAGAATTCTGTGCTGTGCTCCGGATCCGCGAATAATTTTGATTTTATATTTCGAATTCCCTTACATTTGCATCACCTTAATGCATATCATTTAAAATGATCCATAGGACAAGCCTATCTTCTAGGCGGAATCAAAATCCTGCGAAGGTGGTGTGATTGGTTGAAAGTTATGATGCGTATGTGGATGCAGAACTGCATCATCCCGGAAAGTGATGCCTGTAGGTCCGAATTTACCTATCAATAAAATCGTGTAATGACAGAAAAACTTTTATTTAAGACGTGATTTTTTTTTTGCTTTAATTACAGTCAAAACCAAATCACATCGCCACTGCTATGCAGAATTTTCTATTAATTTGAGGATCTAAGAATGATTTTGATTTTATAAGCATCTAACCCATTCCCCTGAGAGATTCATGCTTTTTTCTATATCATTTAAAGTGACAAGCGGGACCAATCACCTAGACAAACCCTAAAGATATCATCGAAATGGTATGGATGGTGGTCGCAGTTGCAGATTTGAACAGCAACCTCCTGAAAAACGATTTTTATCGGAAGTTATTTTCTCAATAAGATAAAGAAATGAGAGTTAAAATTTTATTTAAAAGTGAGGACTCCAAATTGTGAGATATTTTTGCTGTACAGTACTCAATAAAAGTTGAAATCCTATTTTTTGTGTATTAATAATTCTACAATAAACAGTTTAGTAATAGGACTTTGAAAATCCAGTTAACATAGAATTATGTAAACTGAGTTGAAGGGCTGTTCGCGCCGGGATACTGCTCATATTACGTTTTGTAACCTAGCAGTTTGAAAATTGGTCATGGCATCTGCGATATCCTTTGTGAATCCACAACTAATTTATATGGTTAATATCATAGTATTATTTAGATTTTCTTTAGCGTTCAAGCAAAGAACTGTTACAATTTAAAATAATGCATACAGGGGGCTGTTTCACTATCATTTTGTTAGTTGAGAAATGTGAAATGAATAATGAAATTAAGAACGCCTTTGTAAAAATTAACTGCATGATATCTACGCTAGAGAGCTATGGTATGGCTACTATTAGAGAGATGTATGCTCCCTCAATTTTATCTGCGTTTGCAGGATTACTCAGACTGGAGAGTTAATGTAATCACTAATGATTTGTAGTTCGTAAGAATATTTTTCTTAATACCAGAGAAACAAGATTCCACGTATGTATATATTTTGCGCTAATCAGAATCTCACAATTTTCTGATGTCTGGTGTTCGCTAATTCGTTCTAATAACAAGCCCAACAACTTATGTATATCAAGAAAACAATCGCATATCTATGCAACTCTCTACACAATAAACGATTTTTAGTAAAAGTAAGTATGAAGATACTCACTCGACTTAAGGTTTTGTAACTGTAATTTGCTTTAATAAACCTGCTCTGTGAAGTATCTGCAGCTATGTGAACGTTGTAATGCCATCACAAGGAAATAATCTTAAACAAGTGAGAAAGAAACGGGATTTATGGTCACTATAAGTAAAATAAAATATTTAAAGAATAAGAGTGATTGCATATTTTCGCTTGGGAGATATCATTTTCTTTGAAATAAGCATGAAGAAATAGATGAGTTATGTGTAATCTGTAAACGGACATGTTTGATAAGTTGATTGAAATGAAATCAATAAACTTTGTTTCAAATACTTTAACGTTTTCTGACGTAAAAACTTATTTTTTCTTAGAAAACTCCCCCATCCTTAATTTCTTTCATGGTGCAATTTTTTTTCTTTTAATCTTTAACTACCCTCCTTTCAATAGATCCGGCTTATTTACAGGACAGATAATTGTGAAAGTAAGTCGCTTAACAGCCTCTTATCGTAGACAAATGTTTAAGCATATTTGAACAGGAACAGAATGTAAATACTAACTTAAAGCGATTCACTATGAGCGTTGAACCTTTTTTCTAGGAATTCAATTATGATATTTTAAGCAGCAGAAATTAAAATTTGTTATTTCCTAACATAAAATGATATGAGATAAAATGGACCTTGCTACACAACTCCATAAAGATCGAACTTCAGTCAATACAAGGAAGGTACTCCCCAAACACGAAGAGATGCTACTGTCTGTATTTCGGTAGTACCTTGCTTGTACGGGAAATTTACTCGAAATAACTTGGCTTGTACTGTAGTGTCGAGTACAATACTGCTGTTAAAATATAAAAGCCTAGCTTTGGAAGTTGTATGAGTCGTTATAAGAAAACCCACACACACACACAGCTGGTTTAAGACAGTAGCATCATACAAGAAAGCCTTACAACTTCAACGTCATTCCATGAAATTTTACATCAACACTAATTTCATATTCATACAGTAAAACTATTTTGAATTTCTGGTGTATTTATATACGATTAACAACATTTTAATTATTTTATTAAATGTATAGAAAATTTAATTTAGGACAAAGGCAAGTTTCTAATGGTAACTACTTATGTAATGTGTTAAGAAAATTGATCATAATGAATTGTTTTGTTTTACAAAGGTACTTAAATTTTTACATAAACTTTAGATATTTTGTAATATTTGTAGCACGCACCAGAAAATTTAAGTAGCTTTATTTTGTGAAAAAGAACTGTGATGTTGGTCTTGTTTCTGTAATATTTTTTATATGTAAGAAGTGTTGTGTAAATGCGAAGACATTCATTTACTTAAGTACAGGGTTGTCCAAATTAAACCTCCCCAACTCAGAGGCCTGTGCAGGATGTTGTATGGGTCATAATGTAATGAAATTTAGAAAACAGACACTTCAGATAACGCGCTCGTGATTTATTTAAAATATATATATATATATTACAAGAAGTTACCGATAGGTGGCGCTGTAACACTAGTAATTTGCATATTGCAACAACGTGATTTACAGAAATAAAGCTTCTGCGCAACGTATCCAAAAGACGAGCCCTACAAAAGTGGAAGACAGGCGCTGCACAGGCAGTTGTTTCCAGCTCGCTGATGCACAATGGCTATTGAAAAAGCTCTGTTAGTGAATCTTTTCTACCAAAATGACGGGAACTCCTGTGCTGCGATAAGAGCATTCCGTCGGCTGAAGAACTTAAAGCAAGGATCAATGATACCACACGCTTTAGGAGACATAACGAAGAAGTTCGAAAGAACCGGGCGGCTGGGAATTTTACCAGGTAGATGACGACATTTGTGGATTCTGCACGCGTACACGACGTTGCTTTGGCGGTCGTGGACGCCACTAATCAATCCCCACATGGTGTTGTCAGTGTTCCAACTGTTTTTCGTGCTGTTGATATGCCCTATTCGACCACGGCACACATATAGAACATCTGTAGAACGTCTTGTTGATCAAAAAAGCGGCACCAATCGGCAACTTCTTGTACTCATAATTTTTTTTAAATAAATCACGAGCGCGTGATCTGAAGTGTCTGTTTTCAAAATTTAATCACATTATGACCCATACAACATCCTGCACAGACCTCTGAGTTGGGGAAGTTTAATTTGGACAACCCTATACATACTTACGGATTTTTAAAAAAAGTATCTGCTTCTGAGTGATTAATTGAAAAATAAAATGAAACCCACAACTTATTAAACTTCTCGCTGCGCGACTTTCCTGCTTTTCATTCAGTTCTGACAACCTGCCATCCAGGAGAACTTGAAACACTCAACAAAATTTAAACTGGAATCGTGATAGTAAATCAGAGCGAAACCGCACGGCAAATATTTTTTTACGATTGAAGGGTGGTTGATTAAAAAGACTTTTTTTCCTCCCATTTACTCTCTCTTTTTTCACTTTTGGAACAGAATTTTAGAAAATTACTTTTCAAGTTGCATTTGAAAAAAATATATCCAATAGTTATCACTGGGTTGTATGAATGTAAAGAGAAGACTGTTTCTTAGGGAATGAGGGGAAAGAAAATATAATCTAAATCCAGTAGCTCACTTCGTTTTAATAAAAATTTCGACAGTTGAAAGAAAAAAAAAGAATATATCTTTGAGTTTTTCAAGGGATTGTTCGGTGAATTTACTCACCGAGTATTTAGTTTTGGATCCCGTTGACATAAGCCATTTATTTTAACACTTTAGTCAGATAGGTTAATATCGCTTTTAGTATTTTTATTTCAAAAAATTCTATTCTTAAAGTATAAAAATAGCTACAAAATTACTCAAACCATAAAATTTATTACGTATTATTTCATATTATGATAATATATTGTGATCAAGTACATTTGTGTGGTTGCTTTATTTCTTGTTATGCAAATTAACGAGTTATATTATCTTAAAATTACTTAAAATCTATAGTGCGAATACTGAGAAATTATATTGTTACTAGCTGAAGTACCCGTCCTTGACGGGTTAGTGAATGCAAATTTCCAAAAAGCAAGAACTTTCGTCAGCATTGTAGGAGTACACAGAATGGATGTAGAATGTTGCCAAAGTAAAGAAAGCGAAATTATAATTTTTATGTATTGTTAAAATATTACAGGTTAGAGGGTAACTAAGGAATATCATTTCATTCGCTTTAGTCGTAATTATGTGATGCGCGAACGAATATTTACGCATATTGAAATAATTTTCGCAAAATCTCAATATCTAATCAGTATTTTTTGAAAAACTGGAAGCCTAGAATTTAATTTCAGTGACAACCTATCATGTCACCCAATTTCGTTTCATTCCCTGTAGTCTTTATTTCGTGATGCTGGAACAAAATTTGAGCATTTTCAGCGATTTTCACAAAAATGTAATCAAAATATTTTAAAAATTCAACGCCTATAAATTAAGATTAGCAACTACCTATCATATCAGTAAATTTCGTATTAGTCGTTATTACGTGATGTTTGAAGAAATATAAACATATTTTTAGAGAATTTTCACAAAATCTCGAAATCTAATAAAAATGTTTAAAAAATTGGACACCTACAGTTTATGTTGAGCAACCATCTATCATGTGACCAAATTTCATATCAATCGCTTTAGTCGTTATTACGTAATGCGTGAACAAAGATTCACTCATTTTTAAACGATTTTCGCAAAATCTCAAAATCTGATCGATTTTTTTTAATTAGATGCTTATATAGTTTAAGGTGAGTGACCACCTATCATTTCACCAAATATCATTTTTTCACCTTATCAGTTATTACGTGATGTGCGAACACAAATTTATGCAGTTTGAAATGTTTTTTCGCAAAATCAAAAAATCTAATCAAGATTGTTTAAAAATTCGTCACATATGTTTGAAGTTGAATGACCGTCACCTAATTTCATATCATTCACTTCAGTCGTTTTTACGTGATGCTTGAACACAAATTTATGCAGTTTGAAAGGATTTTCGCAAAATCTCAAAATTCGATCAAGATTTATTTTTAATTTTACGCCTATGTTTTAAGTTGAGTGACCACCTATCATGACACCCAATTTCATATCATTCGCTTGAGTCGTTTTTATGTGATGTTTGAACAAAAATTTATGCAGTTTGAAAGGATTTTCGCAAAATCTCAAAATCCGATCAAGGTTTTTTAAAAATTTTACGACTATGTTTTAAGTTGAGTGACCACCTATCATGACACCCAATTTCATATCAATCGCTTCAGTCGTTTTTACGTGATGCTTGAACACAAATTTACGCAGTTTGAAAGAATTTTCGCAAAATCTCAAAATCCAATCAAGATTTTTAAAACTTCGCCGCCTATGTTTTAAGTTGAATGACCATCTATCATGACACCCAATTTCATGTCATTCGCTTGAGCCGTTTTTACGTAATGCTCGAACACATATGTACGCAGTTTGAAACAATTTTCGCAAAATCTGAAAATCTAATCAAGATTTTTTAAAATTTCGACGTCTATGTTTTAAGTTGAGTGACCACCTATCATGACACCCAATTTCATATTATTCGCTTGTGTCGTTTTTACGTGATGCTTGAACAAAAAAAGCGTCACGGACAGAATGACAGACAGACAAACTTTTTTATCAGGGTCGCATCGGATTCCCAGGTGCTTGAAACGGATAGAAATCGCAAAATTTTTGAATTCCAAGAAATGTACAGGCAAAAGTCTAATTTCATTTATATAGACTAGCTGAAGTACCCGTCCTTGACGGGTTAGGGAATGCAAATTTCCAAAAAGCAAGAACTTTTGTCAGCATTGTAGGAGTACACAGAGTGGATGTAGTATGTTGCCAAAGTAAAGAAAGCGAATTTATAATTTTTATGTATTGTTAAAATATTACAGGTTAGAGAGTAATTACGTAATATCATTTCATTCGCTTTAGTCGTAACTATGTGACGCGCGAACGAATATTTACGCATATTGAAATAATTTTGCAAAATCTCAAAATCTAATCAATATTTTTGAAAAATTCGAAGCCTAGAATTTAAGTTGAGTGACAACCTATCCTGTCACCCAATTTCGTTTCATTCCCTGCAGTCTTTATTTCGTGATGCTGGAACAAAATTTCAGCATTTTAAAACGATTTTCACAAAATCTCAAAATGTAATCAAAATAATTTTAAAATTCAACGCCTATAAATTAAGATTAGCAACTACCTATCCTATCACTAAATTTATCATTGGTATTAGTCGTTATTACGTGATGTTTGAAGAAATATAAACGTATTTTGAGAGAATTTTCACAAAATCTCATAAAAATGTTTAAAAAATTGGACACCTATAGTTTTTGTTGAGCAGCCATCTATCATGTGACCAAATTTCATATTCGCTTTAGTCGTTATTACGTAATGCGTGAACAAAGATTCACTCTTTTAAACGATTTTCGCAAAATCTCGAAATCTGATCGATTTTTTTAAATTAGATGCTTATAGTTTAAGGTGAGTAACCACCTATCATTTCACCAAATATTATTATTTTGTCACCTTTGCAGTTATTACGTGATGCTTGAAGACAAATTTACGCAGTTTGAAAGGATTTTCGCAAAATCCCAAAATCCAATGAAGATTTTTTAAAAATTCGACGCCTATGCTTTAAGTTGAGTGACCACCTATCATGACACCCAATTTCATATCATTCGCTCCAGTCGTTTTTACGTGATGCTTGAACACAAATTTACGCAGTTTGAAAGGATTTTCGCAAAATCCCAAAATACAATGAAGATTTTTTAAAAATTCGACGCCTATGTTTTAAGTTCTGTGACCACCTATCATGACACTCAATTTCATATCATTCGCTTCAGTCGTTTTTACGTGATGCTTGAACACAAATTTACGGAGTTTGAAAGGTTTTTCGCAAAATCCCAAAATCCAATTAAGATTTTTTAAAAATTCGACGCCTATGTTTTAAGTTGAGTGACCACCTATCATGACACTCAATTCCATATCATTCGCTTCAGTCGTTTTTACGTGATGCTTGAACACAAATGTACGCAGTTTGAAACGATTTTCGCAAAATCTGAAAATCTAATCAAGATTTTTGAAAAATTCGACCCCTATGTTTTAAGTTGAGTGACCACCTATCATGACACCCAATTTCATACCATTCTCTTCAGTCGTTTTGACGTGATGCTTAAACAAAACAAGCGTCACGGACAGAATGACAGAATGACAGACAGACAAACTTTTTTTTAGGGTGGCATCGGATTCCTGGGTGCTTGAAACGGATAGAAATCGCAAAATTTTTGAATTCCAAGAAATGTACAGACAAAAGTCCAATTTTATTTATATAGATTTTTTAAATTATTCAAATTCAAGCGTTAGCAATTTTTTTGCCTTTTGAAAGCATGTTTAATATCTAATCTTATAAATAAAAATGAAATTCTGTTTGTTTGTTTGTTTGTTTGTGGATTTGATTCGTATACAAATCCACAAAAATGGACCTATCGGCCTGAAATTTAGTACAGATATGTAAAATAATATAGAATAACTCATAGTCCACTTTAAAACTTTGAAAGTCCACCCGTTCCCGGAATTTAAGAGATTTTTTATGCTCTTCACGCAAAAAGCTTTCCGTAATTGTAACCCCTGTAGTGAAAAAAGTGTGAAATAAGGATCGTGGTTGCCATGTCTGGCGATTTTGCGGAATAAAATGTTTTAAATTCTCAAAGTAAAAATAAAAGAATAATCATGATTTTTTTTTTGTTAGTTTATATTCGTAAGGTTATTTTTTTTTAAATTATAATATCGTGTGCATGGGAAATCGGAGCAGGAATGTAATGCTTTACACGCAAAGCAATAAGAATTGAAGATTTCCGAGGCTAATAGGTAAATTATTTTAGTTTGGCGAAAAAATAAAATGGCTCAAAAGCCGATTTTGTGAAAGTGAATTCTAGCGGTTTGCACAGATTTCGGCTTGGCGCAATTTATTGAGAGCTTAAGGAAATAGATTTTTGAAAACAAGTGCAAAGGTTTTATTAGAATACAGCGTTAAATTTTAATGATCCGGGAAGAAATAACAGTTATTAAGGGTTTTCAATTGATCTATCTCCAGAATTCTCGCCAAATGAGTACATTGATTTAAGTTGGGGGAATTCCGCCAAATTTCAGAAAATTGAAATCTTCTCATTTAGTACATCGGAGTAATGATGAAAAAAACACGTTATAGTTGATAATTTTAAAAAAATTCGGCTGTATTAAGGGATTCAACTTTTCAAATAAAGGCTTGCTTTACTTTTTCCCGGTCGAACCATTTCCCATATATTATTGCTGCTAAGTCAATGCTTCGAATGATTTCCTGAAAAAACGCTTGCAAAATGGCGTATGTTGGCACTTTGGCGAGGCTTAGATTTGAAACTGGATTTTATTTGAGACTGGGATATATAATGACACTGGTTATAGATAAAAATGAATGTTGGTATGAGTGTATGAGGTTGAAAAACACCAGCACCGTTGAGCACCGTTGCACCATGAAATTTGGTTCACCTAAGTCTTTTATCATGGAGAAGCTTTTTATGCTATCCGTTTTCCTCTAACTTGCCACCAGGTGGCGCAGCAGAACGTCGAATTCTATTCCGTTTAGCCGTTTGCTATGCGATTATCGTCCAACCGATTTCGATGAAATTTGGTACACGCGAATATTAGAACACGGAGAATATTTTTCATTATCCATTTTGCTGTAACTTGCCGCTAAATGGCGCTGAAAAGCATCAACTTCTATACCGTTCGACTGATCGGCATAAAATTTTTTATACTTACACATTTGAGCACGAAGAATATATTCTAACTGCATTCCTTTTGATGTTACTCACCACTAGATGACACTGCAATGCATTATTATTTTAACTCGCCACTAGATGACGCTGCAGCAGGCCAATTTCTTGACCATTCAAACGGTCGCTATGAAAATCAGTATACATAGATATTTGAACAATGAGAATATTTTTTCGTTATCCATTTTGCTATAACTCGCCACTTGACGGCGCTGTAGCAAATCATTACTTTATTGAACCACTGGATGGCCCTGCAGTGTATCACTTCTTGACTGTGCAAATGATCGCTATGAAAATAGGTATACATAGATATTTGAACACGGGGAAGAGTTTGGCGGTATCCATTTTCCTATAACTTGCCACTAGATGTCGCGTCAACACATGAACTTCAGGACTGTCCAGCCGATAGTCATGAAAATTCGTATACATCGATATCTGAATGCGAAAAATATTTTTGCCGTATCCGTTTTGCTAAAACTCGCCACTAGATTGCGCTACGCCGCATGGCCTTCTGCACCGTACAAACGATTGCCTTGCAATTCGGTATGCATGATTATTGGACACAATGTAACGCGATATCCACTTTGCTATATCTGTTTATTACAATGAATAGTAATCACCACAAATCGTAATATCAAAAAGTCCATTCATTCCCGTGCGAAGAATGGGTACTTCAGCTAGTAAGGTAATAAAGATATAGTGAATGAGATTAACGTTTTTTGGAAATCATCAATTTTAGAACTTTTTGTGTGCCACGGCAAGCCTGCACTTACGGTATTTGCCAAGACGGGGCTCGGTCAGAGGACATTTTAAGAGGATTGAAAGCGTGTATTCAAGTTACACGTATAAAATGCTTTATGTAATTTACTAATGTATAAGGACACAGTATCAAATCTTCAATATATATATCTTTGCAATCACTATTTCTTGCACACAAGAACTTGGACTGTCACATTCTGCGTTATTCGTCAAATTTACTATAGAATTGATTAGGATTTACAGTTGCCATGTTGTCTTCTAAATAGGCAATTTTAGTCTGTACAACGTGACATTGCATGTATGTAATTATTATTTAAAAATGTGTGGTTAATGCTAAATATAATCCACATCATTTACTGCTTTTTTAAATAATCTTTTTGATATTAATGAACGTTTCTAATTTCTTCTTGCTTTTTGCGAAAATAAAGATTACTTGTCCTGTAACTGCTATAAAAATTCTGTAAGGGATACATATTCACTATTTTTTCATTGGTGCCAAAAATTTCGAGGTTATTGTCAAGAAGTAATTTAAATTATAAATAAGTCAGCTTTATTTTGAAGACAAGTACAAATAAAATGTAGTCTCATAACACTAAATTTCTGCTAAACGCATATTTATATATCGAACAAACGTAAACCGCATTTTTCCTTCAATTACTTTCTTTCAGAAATCGAACCAGAAATTAATACTCTGTATTATATTACATAAGTTTATGAAATCATTAAAGATAACCGCAGCCTGCTCGACTTGAATTCTGCAGTCCAGTCGGGTAGTGTGGTATTAAGTTTAATACATAAAAGAAACGCAATCGCTACCTGTAAAGCATCCAGAGGGAAACAAAAGGTTTACGCGTAAATAAACAGATTATTTAAAATAATTTCTTATGCCAACACCTACCACATGTAGAAAGCCTACGTCATTAAGCTCGGAAGCTATGGAGCAACCTGTATGTATTTTATTTTCATAAAATAAAACTAATAAAAATTTCTGGTGAATTTAACACATGAATA
>JAWZYV010001451.1:0-17614 GCA_038373885.1 Cheiracanthium punctorium | reverse complement strand
TGTGTTCACATTATCTTTTTGCTTATACAACAGAAAGTAGGTTAAATCTATAAATAAATTTGAGTTATGCAATTTCCAGGTGACGATCACTGTGCACTCATAATGGGATTTTTTTGTTAATTGATGTTTCGACTTTATTTAAATAGCGGTAAGAAGCACAATAAAAACAAATTCTTAAAAAGGATGCGCGTTTTATAGCAACATGAAACTGCTTTAATCCAGTTACTTTAAACCAGATATTTAATTAAAAAACATGCGTAAATTATCATTCTTTTTACAAGTATTCAAAATGCTTCACCAGTAGCTGATAAATTTATTTACAGCGAAACTACTACAAACCAACAGAATTTCTACGACGTTTTGATCACGCCACAAATGTATTCTTATGATGGCCTTTGTATTGTTATGCCCAGTGTGATAATTGTTTCCAATCACCGCACTCATTTATTAAATGATATTCTAAGTAATTAAAATCAGCTTTCTTAAAACCCGATATTAAACTTTTATTAGATTTTGAAAAGATCTAAATAGGGGTGTTTACATTCAAAAGAATTACTATTATTCTCTGTATTTGCACGTTATCTCTACTTATTATAAAAGAAGGTGTCTGTGTGTGTGTGTGTGTGTGTGTGTGTGTGTGTGTGTGTGTGTGTCTGTCTGCAGCGTTACGGACAAACGGCTACACCTAGAAACACCAAATTTGGTATTCGGGAAGATGTAAATATGTAGTTGTGCACCTCGAAGCGATTTTTTCAAAATTCGACCTAGATTTTTTTTTATTTTATGTTTTATGCGATTTTTGGCATTTTTTCTCACCTAATTCGTAATAACGGCGGAAATTACGCTCGCAGCAAAACGGCATTTGTATCATCGGATAGAGGAGAAAATTTTCTTTTAAAAACAGTTTGTTCTGAATACTTAACCTGATTTACCGATTTTTAGGAATTTTTTTACTAAACATCTGCTTCGCGATTTTTTTTCGTAAAATAATTTTAAAACTGTCGCATCTTGAATTCTATCCGTCATAACTTTTAGATATTTTGACAAATCGTGAAACATTCTTTTCTCCCTCTTTTAAAATAAAAACGAAAAAATTATGTAAATTAGATGATTTTTTACGAATTTTAATGCAGCCTAATGTTTAGAATTTAATAGCATCAACGTGATCTTACGCCATTCATTACATTGCGATCACGGCACGAGAATTTATGTTCGGCTGTTGCCACAGAAAGGATTAGAAAAAAGGGTTTTTTCAACCAATCGAGTTTTTAAATGGGATATCAGAATTTCAATTCGCAAGTGAGGATCTATGACGTCAAATGCTTTAAGATACCTAAAAATTACGCCATAATTTTAACTCATTTATTCCAGCTCTATTTTCAACACAGGGAGACGATATTTTGATTAAAATTTACTGTAGAAATAAACTAAGAAATTCACGATTATTATTATTAGAAGTGGTATTTTAATCCGGTGCTTATTTAAAAATTGAAATGTTTTCACGGCGCTGAAAATGTTCATTTTAAAAGTTACAAAGTTCGCTTCAAAGCGCGATATATTAAAATTTTTCTATTTATTATTTTTATTTTTGGCATTTAATTTAGCGCAGGCGTTGCCTAACATACGCATGCAGGTTACGAATATAGTTTTATTTTAACGTTGAATTACGTTCCTCCATAAAGGTCACGCAAAGTTTTAATGATACCGTTTGAAAACAATTATGCGAAATATCGAAAGTAACTCCGAAATTAATCTACCGGGGTATCCTTTACGGCAGTCAAACAGTGACGTCATAAATTAAAAAAAAATGTGTGAAATTTGTAAACTCTGCAACTCTAACGCCCTGTCACAATTAAAATGGGAATAAGTAGCTCCTCGAGATTACACAGTTTGATGTTTTTCAGGAGACAGGACTATGGAGGATATAAAAGATATCGCTATTGGATATTTAAAATGGCACCCCTTGGATATTTTCTCCCCACAGTAAGATGAAATGGTTTACGGCGCTAAATATGCCAATCTTATAAAACTATGTATGAATTAAATATATATGGAGAGTTTCCTTAATGGCAACCATTATGTGAAATGATTATTATTTATGCTAATGCGTAAATTGGAAAGAATCGCCACAGAATCAAAAGATCCCATTGAGGCCAAATAATCTAAGCTGTTTCTTTTAAGGGAGCCTTGAAGAGGGAGAAGCGAGTATAGATAGTATTAATGTACGTAATAGGTAGTATTATTAGATTTGTAAAGATAGTATGAATAAATCGCAATGTACCACGTTAATAAATATTTCATGAAATTAAAAGTGTTTATCCGTTTTCAACGGTTGTCTTACAACCAACTAAACGAAAAGTAATTCTAATTTGCGTTAATATATCCCGCAGTCATTTCAACAGAGGGGATTACTTGAACTTTTTTAAAAATGAAATTCTGTTTTGTCACATGCAGATATGATTTTAGTAGTAAAATATTCCTTTCTTCCCGTATGAAGAGCCGGTGCGCAGCTATTTTAAAAAATATCTCTTGAAAATAGCATAAATGAATTCAGAAGACCTCAAAACGTGTAAATACACCAAAATCTCGAAGTCGAATTTTTTTCATGATTGCAATACTTTCCTTATATGGTACATTTTCGGAAAGAAATAAATGGTGCTCCATTTCATGTAGTGTCTTAGGTATTTAATGCTACAACTTGAGCCTAAAAAACAGTATGATGTAGAAATAAGACATTTTGAAAGCCAGGAGTTCTCTGCAAACTATTAAGCTTTCCACTTTTTTAATAGTGAATGACACTGACGTAGTTTTTTGAGTCATTATACTGCAATGATCAGGTTAGTACTCATGACACAAACTTTACATTAAGAGTCAAATAATTTTGCTCTTTTTTTTTTTAATTCCACATCACGAATAATTTCGAATTACACATGTAAGGAAAATTTTCGTTTCCTACTGTGCGAAGAACGGGCACGCAGCTAGTAATTTCATAAAGTAATTGTTATACAACTCATCCCAAATCAGTGTGGAAAACCACCAAAAAAAAAAAAGTTCAAGGGAAAAAAAACATAAAGAAAATTATAAATTACATCATTAAAGTTTTCTGGAAATGTAATACTTTATGTTTTGATTATACTACTAAAAAATTAGAATATAATAAAATGAAATAAACCAAATGTAAGCAATAAGCAAAATACTGACTTCATATTATCTTACCTAATTATTATTCGCCACATACGTTTTAAAAAAAGCTACGTATCACTCATTTCAATTTATACAAAAATTACAACGCTTATTTAAATGGAATTTGCTGTAGTATTTAAACATAAATGTGTTACTGTGTGAAAAGAAATTCGAAAGTTCGACTAATAGTATTTAACGTTCTTTTTGAAAGAAAAGTGTATTTAACTAATAAAGAACTTCCTATTTCTTATTCACTCTTGTTAGATAATTTCTAAGTAACTCAAAACAGTTTCTTAACAAACAAAATAGCACCCTTAATTACACGTAATTTATCTAAAATTTCACTTAAAAGATTTTCGAAAAAATTCTGAAAATTGGACTTGACGGCAGAGTTCAAAGAGAGTTTTAATTATACGCATTCATTCTTTTTATCTCTGTATTTTAACAACAAAAATTAACGTTAATCAAGATTGATTATGCGTTTAATAAAATGAATCTTAGTTTGTGCAAATTAGCATAATCCGAGCTCTAAATCCAGATAAAAGCTAAAAATCGATTTATCTAAAGAGCAACAGCATTTTGAGTTTGTTTTGAAATTTCGTAATATCAAGATTATATTAAAAGAATCTGTTACATTTTTAATAAATTATTTAAAAAACTAGCTGCGAACTTGTTCTTTGTAAGGATTGAATCAAATATTTTTCTTACTCATGTCAGTGAAATTAGTTCCATTTTTACGAAATTTCAAAATATGTAGAATTCTTTTACTCATGACATGAGATTTGCTAACAGATACTTACTAGAAATGCTAGCGTAACTGCAAAATGATTACACAAAATCTATGTCAGTGTTATTTAAGATCAAACAGAACAAAAACAGTGTTTTTAAAACGAATTTGTTCTCTTTCAACGTAATTCTGCAGGAATAGTTTCGTCTTTTTCGTTTAGTTCTAAAATAACGTCACAAGGTGCGGTTCAATTTTTATTGTCTTGTAATTCCTAAAGCTTGAGCGATGTGTAATCTCAGTCATTTTGCGGAACACCTTAATAAAACTCTACTGCAAAAAAGTCTCAAAATATTCTGTATTTCACAGATAGAGAAATATCACCATGAAACATTTACTGCTTCGTGAATATTTTGGCTCTCCTAAAAGGAAACCTTAGTGAAGTAATTTTTCCGTAAAGCGAGTTACCCTCATTAAGTTTTGATGCAATTTCAAATTCGTGACATCAAAATGGTGTCAAATTCTCCTAGGATTAGAATTTAACACAAAATAACAAATTTCATATTTATCATAATTTTTACCATAGTAACATAATCCATTACCAAGAACATATTAAGGGAAAGTGGAATTCCGTGGAATTCTTCGTTCCCCATCCCGAAATTTAATTTCTTTTAATAAAATAAAATCTTTTTGAGAAAAATCCTACCTTTTAAAATGTTTGGATCCCCACCCCCTCCCATTTTTTTCCCGAGTGGGGTTCTGCTCATTACTGCCACTTACGCTGCCAAATTCTACAATAAAATGAAAGGTACGCTAATCTTTAGGTTACTTAGTTTAGGAAAATAAAAATACATATTATTAAAACTAATAAACATTATTTTACAGGAGTTTATAAAATTCTGAAATTCTTAATGGTACTGCAGTTATTTTGCAGTTTTCCTTTCGTATTCCTGGCAACAGACTTTTCAATTTACCCGAAGCTGCAGATGCTCACCATGCTGATACCGATGAAAAATTTTAAAGAAGATTCTGATTAATAAAGTTCAGGATGCGAGAGTGAAAATCTGAAAATGATACGCAATTACGATAAAAATGATACGCAATGATATCTTAAATTTTAATAAATGGCTATACACTGCAATTTATCTGAAATAAGAGAATTTACGGCATGGACAATCGTTGTGACATCATTTTTCAACCAACACGTGACCCTCAATGAATCAACTCCAACAGTAGATTTGTCCTTTAATCTGATTAATAATACATATTTATATTTTCCATCGACATATCACAGAAATGCCCTCGTATCGATACATTATTTCGTGTGTGACGTATTTTTTGCTTAGGATCGTCTGTAATTATGATTGAGTTCCGGAAGGTGTTTAAAACTCGTTACATCAAAATGACGTAGATCTGTCTCACTTACGAAAACCCGGGAGTTTTATTTAAATGTAGTTTTATATAATTTTTTTCAATGGGCAATTCTATTCATTGGTACTGTTTCCAAGGCAACCAAACCGCAAGGTATGATAGCGAAATTTTTAAGCACCTGCTATTGAATTCAAAACCCTTCTTTACTTAAAAACTCTTAAAACATCTGCTAATTTATATTTTTCTTGCGGTTTTCTTTTAAAAGAGGGTGAAATGCATGTTCCGTCATTTGACAAAATATCAAAAAGTTATGACGGATAGAATTCAAGATGCAACAGTTTTAAAATTATTTTACGAAAATTATCGTCGAAATTATTTTTCTTTAAAAAAATTCCAAAAATCTTCAAACAAAATCTGCACGGTCTGAACAAGCTGTTTTTAAAAGAAAATTTTCTCCACTATCCGATGATGCAAATATCGTTTTACTGCGAGTGTAATTACTGGGTTTTCATACGTATTATGCGAGATACAATGCCAAAAATCGCATAAAATAAAACATTTTCTGATTCGAATTTCGAAAAAAACCGTTCTGAGCTGTGTTAGGACATGTCGTAGCGAAGTCGTATACAAATTTTGTAGGTCTGTGACCTCCCGTCTCGGGGCTATGCTATCGAAAGTCACACGCATGAGAACATCGGAGGTCACAAACCGACACACATACATAGCCAGCCAGCTACAAAACTTTCTTTACTCTCCGATTTTATTATGTATTTAGGAAGCTGAAGGCTAATTCCAGTTAAATAAATAAACAAACTAATAAAAAAAATACTTTTTAATTATCAAACAAGCCCTTTTGGCTAAACAGCACTTATGCTATACACACTCAAAATCTATAGAACAACCCAATCTTTATATTTTCACGTAGTTAATAAATTCTGTGCGTGCAACTTTTTGCTATGCACTTTAAGATCATGAAATGTCTCGTTTTAAATAAAATCAGTGAGTTTATTGGAGTCAGTGACTAACCTGATCCCACAGATCGGCTGTCCTGACAGTTCCTGTCGTCCTCGACTGA
The DNA here is from genome assembly GCA_038373885.1 of Cheiracanthium punctorium. Classification (NCBI taxonomy): domain Eukaryota; kingdom Metazoa; phylum Arthropoda; class Arachnida; order Araneae; family Cheiracanthiidae; genus Cheiracanthium; species Cheiracanthium punctorium. The sequence continues at coordinate 11,261 of JAWZYV010001451.1, read as the reverse complement.
AACTTAAGTCATTTTCCCTAAGGCTTCATATACTCGGCGGCACTGGATGTTTTATTTGGACTTTCGTGATTTCCTACCTTTTCTACTTCGTAGCGATCGTTTGGCTTTACAACCGATACTCTATAAGGTACGTGATAATTTTCTTTCAGCTTTAAGCCTGAACTGAATTGGGTTCTTTTGATTGCCACTATATCACCAACTTTATACTTCTTTGATTCCTTTCTACACTTATTAAATTGTCTCTTATTTTCTTCTTGAATTTTCATGATGTTTTTCCTCGCTTCTTCTCTCATATCTTCTCGTTCTTTCATCATGTAGTTCATATATTCATCTTTTAATATCTCCTTAATTCTCAAGTCATTCTTATCTTTCATTTTAATTCCTATCAATAATTCAAAAGGAGTGAATTTCGTACTTCTTGTGGTAGAACTATTGATAATTCTCTGTACATCGGCTACGTACTTGTACCACTTTGAACTGTCTTCTTTAGAAAGTTTTGACAGGACTGGAATCAAGATGGCATGCGTTCTTTCGACCTGTCCGTTCCCTCTAGGCAATCCGGTCGTTAAATTTATGTGTTCGATACTTTGCTCTGCACAATATTCTTCAAATTCTTTAGATGTGAATGCAGACCCCCTGTCTGATATTATTCTTGAAGGATTGCCGAACACTACTTGTTGTAGTTTCAGTTTGTCTATGACTTCTTTGGCTAATGTAGACTTAACAGGATAAAACCACGTAAACTTCGTGAAAGCATCTGTTACTGTGAAAATATACTGATATCTTTTGTCAGTAGATGGCAATGGGCCAATGTGATCAATATGGTAGGTGCTTAAGGGCAAGTTTTCTTTTGGAATTGGATTGAAAAATCCTTCGGCTTTACCGCGTTTTCTATTGTGTAAAATGCAGTCAATACAGTTTGCTATTACCGTCTCGACTTGTTTTCTCAATTTTGGAATATAGAACTCTTGCTTTACTAATTCTTCTGTTTTGGAGACAGCAAAGTGACCTCTGTTATGCATCTTTTTAATGATTTCATTTTGCATTTCTTGAGGTACTACTAGCAACTCTCTTCCATTTTCCCACTTGTATAACGCATTATTCTTAAGGAAGTAACCGTTTTCTTCTCCCTTGTCAACTAAGGTTTTTATTTTTTTTATATGTTCATACTGCTCTTGTGAAGTGATAATTCGGGCTGTTACCCCATCTAAAGATCTAGTGATGATTAGAACAGTGTTTCGACTCAGTGCATCCACATGTTTCATTCGATCTGCTGTTCGATGTTCGATTTCATAATCAAAGTCTTCTAGGAATAAAACCCATCTGGCAACTCTTGCCGCTAATTCCTTTTTGTTCAACGTTTTCTGAAATGTTGACAATCAGTAATGATCTTGAATTTTGAACCTAACAGATAGTTTCTGAATTTTTTTAGGGCTTCGATTATTGCGAGAACCTCTAATTCATAACTGCAATACTTTTCTTGTTGAGGAGTTGTCTTCTTACTCATATATTGTATAGGATGAAATTTTTCATCATCTCCTTTCTGTAGTAATACGGCACCAAAACCATGGCTGCTTGCGTCAGTGTGCAATTCTAATGGAGATCCTTGTTTGAACAAATGTAATACTGGCTTTTGGGACAACATTTCTTTTAATTTGTTAAATGCTTCTTCTTGTTCAGGACCAAACTTAAATGTGGAGCCTTTTCGTAGTAGATCACTCAGTGGTCTGGCTATCTGGGCATACTTGGGTATAAACTTGCGAAAATATCCACTTAACCCTAGAAATGACTGAACTTGCTTAATGGATTTAGGTTGAGGAAACCTTTGAACGGCTAATGACTTATTGGGTGAAGGTTGTATCGTTCCGTCTTCAACGACATAACCGAGAAATTCAACTTTTCTTTTCAAAAACTGACATTTTTTAAAATTGATGTCCAACCCGTATTCAGAGGCAACAGTCAGCACTCTCTTTAACTTTTCAATTCCTTCCTCTTCATCTTTGGATGGAATGATTATATCATCCATGTAAATAACAATAGTATTATCACGCAGCAACTCCCTGAAAACTCTATTTATGAATCGTTGAAATTGACTTGGTGATGTGCTCAACCCGAAAGGACATTTTAAAAATTCATATTCCGCATTATGTGTAACAAATGCAGTATATTTTCTGCTCTTCTCATCTATTTCGACGTGAAAAAATCCGTTCTTCAGATCTAAAGTTGTAAAAACTTTCGCCTTCTCCAAGTGATCTAATACGTCTTCAATTAATGGTAAAGGGAAACGGTCTTTAACGATCTTCCGATTTAATTTTCGATAATCTACACACAACCTATACGAGTTATCGTTTTTTTTTACATAACACCACTGGTGCAGCATAATCAGAATAACTAGGTCTAATTATCCCATCCATTAACCATTCATGAATTTGATCTTCTATTATTTTCTGTTCTTTCAAAGGAAATCTTCGTGGACGCTCGCTCACAGGTATATCGTCAGTTAAAATTATGCTCATCTTCAGTTCAGCAGTCTCCGTTTTTCTTGGTTTGTAATCTGCAATCAACTTCCTGATTTCTTCTTTACAATCTAACTTAATCAAATGACTCAAATCTATTTCTTTAGAGCTTACAGCTTCGGATAGATTAATCAAAAAATTATTTTCTGGTAACCCTTCATTTTCAAATTCTTTCCCCTTGCTCTCAAGGAAAACTTGATTCTCATTTAAGACCTTGTTTACACTACTCTCGTGATTTATATAAGATTTTTTTATACAAGTATTTTCGCTTGACTCCGTTTCATTAGGCAAATATTGATGCGTCAACAGTTCATTTATTTGAAAAGTGTTTTTATTTCCATACTCTGAATTCTAGGCGATTCCTTATATCCAGTTACAAATTCTTTTGCTACTTTAATGTAGCCGATCCAAACATTTTCGCGCTTGCCTAATACCTTTAATCCATTTTCATCGATAGATAAATTTAATTTGTTGATTACGTCGACTCCTAAAACAATTTCATGCGCGAGATCTTTCATAACGTAAGCATTAGCAGAAATTGTAATATTATCGATACACAATTCCGTTGGAAAATAACCTAATGGTTGTACTACTTCTTTGGCGATAACTGATATTTTTACATCATCAGAAAATATTTTTGGAGAGCCAATTTTTATATAAGTTTCGTAATTCACAAGGTTCAATTCGCTTCCAGTATCGATCAAACATCTTGCATTCTTGCCGTTAATTTGAATATCTTTTTCCATCCTATTGGAATTTGGCATAGAGTTATAGAAGTTAGCTTCCTTTTTGGTATGTGAAGTGGATACTTGGTTGAAATTTTTATTTTGTCGAGAATCATGGCGGGAAATTTGGCAATCATTTTTTCTATTTAAACATTGAGAAGCAACATGGCCGTAGAGATTACAGGCGAAGCACTTAATTTTTGATCTGTCCCTATTTTTTACCGCACAGTCAACATTTGAATTATTCGCGCCATTCGAATACCTGGATTTATTATTGTTTTGGACGCGATTAAAATACTTTTCATTATCCGATTCCTTCATGTAGGATCTTTTATTAGTCATTTCAAAATTATTTGTACTTCGATTAATACCCTTCTTGAAACTACGCCTTGCGGCTTCATAATCATCTAGCTTGTTTACTAACACATCAACTTTTTTAATACTTGGGAGGTCATCAATGAAATGTTCTTGAATATCATACGGCAAACTCTGTTTTATGCGATCCGTTTTAATTAATTCCCTCAAATTTTTAAAATCGCCAACCTCCATACCGTGAATCCACTCATCGAAATAGTTACGAAGCTCGAAAGCAAAATCTCGCCAATTGGTGGACTGCTGTTTCTTGTGAGAGATAAACTTCTGCCGAAATTCTTCTGCCGTTAACTTAAAACGCTTTAAAATAAGATTTTTCACGTGATCGTAATCATCTGCTAAGGGATCCGATTCTCTCAATAAATTATTTACGAATTCTAATGGTAACAAACAATGCATTACCCAATTATTTTTAGGATGTCTAATCGGACGATTTGTTTTTCGAATAGTACTAGATAAATACTAATATCTCCGGATCCGTCGAATCGCGTCATAATATTTTGCGGAGTTTGTTTTCTATTCTCATTATTAGACTCAAGCGGATTTTCTATTGTGGTTTCTCGTCTACAAGTAATTTCTAACCGTCGTAACTCAAATTCTCTTTCTTCCCTTGCGATTGCTATTTCTCTTTCTTCCCTCTCTCTTGCGATTGCCATTTCTCTTTCTTCTCTTATGACATCAAGGCGAGATTTGACAAAATCTTCATCAAAATCCTCAGAGTCTTTAATTAACTTTAAAAGCGCAGGTACTTTTGTATTTGGCAGACCATTGATACCTAACTCTTCGCATAATGATAACAAATCACATTTCTTGGCTTTCGTTAAGCAAGACATATTTTCTTAATAAACTTCTTCTTTTAAGATATAATAAAATTTCTACTCACAGTTCCTTGGATTATTCAATGGTTGAAATGCTGCAATAACAATACTCAACGTTAGTCCGTAAATCAATCCCGGTAAAGAGCCCCCATTTGTAGGAAGCTGAAGGCTGATTACAGTTAAATAAATAAACAAACTAATAAAAAAAATACTTTTTAATTATCAAACAAGCCCTTTTGGCTAAACAGCACTTATGCTATACACACACTCAAAATCTATAGAACAACCCAATCTTTATATTTTCACGTAGTTAATAAATTTTGTGCGTGCAACTTTTTGCTATGCACTTTAAGATCATGAAATGTCTCGTTTTAAATAAAACCAGTGAGTTTATTGGAGTCAGTAACTAACCTGATCCCACATGTAAGATGAATAAAACATGTAATGCTTTTTCCTAATGACTGAAAAAAGTGTTATACCCGTTTTCTAAGGTTGAAATCATCTGTCGGAATACGAACTTTTTATATTTGGTCACTTTCGGAAACTTAAAGCGTTTATTGTTTAAAATCTGTAATTGTTTTCTTGATAAATTTATAGGAAAGTGACTGCAAAAATACAGCAATTTTGTATTAACAACGTAATATTGAATAATAAAACTACGCAATAAAGATTTCACCTAGACAGCACATAAGCTTAAATCAAGCTTGACATTTCTTTGAATTTGGCGTATTAATACAAGCTTGACAATTCAATTCATTTTTAGCTTGCAGCAAGCTTGAAGAAGTCATTTGATTTGTCAAGCTTGAATACAACTTGATTACTGTTTGATTTGGAAAGCCACAATCCACATAACAAATAATTTATCATCAGTCATACATGTAATTGACCATAGAATTTACAAAAAAAAGATTCTATATTTTCAAATATGGAAATTCTTCAAAATAAAATACAATTATGCTACGAAATGGATTTCAAAAACAGTCGTTTGTCTCGATTTTGGCCAGTATTGCCCAACATGAGTGTCGCGATATTGAAAATTTTAAAACGTGTGCTGCTTTTAAGTTTATATGCTTATTTCCCTATTAGTAGAGTCTATAAATCACACATAACATTAATTTAATTTTGATTCATCCCATGGAAAAATAAAAGAAACAGATCGGCATTTCCCCATCAAAGAAACAGATCGGATTATACATTTACCCTAAACCCATTACATGTATAAATATATACTTAGATTTGTAAAAATAATGAATCATCATCTTATTATGTGCATATAGGTCTAAATCTGTATACACATAAAAAGATGCCGCTCTTCAATCGGCCGCTCATCAATTTCGCTTTTTCGGCTTTTTCGGCTGCTCATCAATCTCGCCAGAAAATGGCGTGACAACGATAACAGTCACTTCAAACTTTAGTCATATCGGCGCGAGGCAAATTGGCTGAACGGTTAGCAGGCTGTCTTCTCAACCCTTAGGTCCCGAGTTCCGATGGAAACAGATTATATTAACTTGAAATTTCAGCATAAAGGGGAAAATGCGTGGAAAAATAAAATATGTGGGGGCGAGTTCGCCGACGGGCGCTCCGCGTGTTTAGGAAATTTTTTTTAGGAAAAAATGTTTAAGCTTGAAATTAAACTTGCTATGTCAAGCTTGATTCAAGCTTGCAATGTCAAGCTTAATGCAAGCTGGGCAAGTATAAACTTGAACACTTTATTCAAGCTTACATTAAGCTTACACGCTTGAAATTTTCAAGCTTAATTCAAGTTAATTGACTTGATAAATCAAGATTGCTGCCACTTTGATGCAAGTTTGCTGTGCTGTCTGCGCAATATCAAAATGAATGCTGTTTGTCAACAATATTTCAATAAAATTTTTAATGTGCTAAAAGGAGCAAAATTAGAATGCAATATTACTGCTTCCGCTTATTCACATTCTCTATAAAACTATTAATCTTCATCGTGCATTCAATAACTGTGAATAGAAGCAAAATAACAGCTGTTTAGTCTTTGAGACGATTGTAATGACCATTTAAGAGCGCATACGTACACGTCTTTCAAGAGTCTCTATCACTTGAGGCTATTGAATAAATGAGTAGTCTTAACAGCAACAATAAGGCAAACATGCATTCTTTTCATAAGTTTATTAGCATACTAGCTGAAGTACCCGTTCTTCGCACGGGAATGAATGAACTTTTTTATATTACGATTTGTGGTGATTACTATTTATTTTAAGAAAGAGATATAGCAAAATGGATATCGCATTATATTGTGTTCAACAACCATGCATACCGAATTTCAAGGCAATCGTTTGTACGGTGCAGAAGGCCATGCGGCGTAGCGCAATCTAGTGGCGAGTTTTAGCAAAACGGATACGGCGAAAATATTCTTCGCATTCAGATATCGATGTATACGAATTTTCATGACTATCGGCTGGACATAAATGAAGTTCATGTGTTGACGCGACATCTAGGGGCAAGTTATAGGAAAATTGATAGCGCCAAACTCGTCCCCGTGTTCAAATATCTATGTATACCTATTTTCATAGCGATCATTTGCACAGTCAAGAAGTGATACACTGCAGAACCATCTAGTGGTTAATTAAAGTAATGATTTGCTACAGCGCCGTCAAGTGGCGAGTTATAGCAAAATGGATAACGCCAAAATATTCTCATTGTTCAAATAGCTATGTATACTTATTTTCATAGCGACCGTTTGAATGGTCAAGAATTTGACCTGCTGCAGCGTCATCTAGTGGCGAGTTAAAATAATAATGCATTGCAGTGTCATCTAGTGGTGAGTAACTTCTAAAGGAACGCAGTTAGAATATATTCTTCGTGCTCAAATGTCTAAGTATAAAAAATTTTATGCCGATCGGTCGAACGGTATAGAAGTTGATGCGTTGCAGCGCCATTTAGCGGCAAGTTACAGCAAAATGGATAGAGAAAAATATTCTCAGTGTTCTAATATTCACGTGTACTAAATTTCATCGAAATCGGTTGGATGATATTCGCATAGCAAACGGCTAAACGAAATAGAATTCGACGTTGTGCTGCGGCACTAACGGATAAGGAAAACGGAGTTAGGAAAAGGAAGGAAAGCGGATAGCATAAAAACCTTCTCCATCATAAAAGACTTAGATGAACCAAATTTCATGGTGCAACGGGGCTCAACGGTGCTGGAGTTTTTCAACCTCATAAACACATGCCAACATTCATTTTTATCTATAACCAGTGTTATTATATATACCAGTCTCAAATAAAATCCAGTTTCAAATCTAAGCCTCGCCAAAGTGCCAACATACGCCATTTTGCAAGAGTGTTTTCAGGGAATCATTCGAAGCATTGACTTAGCAGCAATCAATATGGGAAATGGTTCGACCACCAAAGAGTATAAAGCACGCATTTATTTGAAAAGTGGAATCCCTTAATACAGCCCAATTTTTTAAAATTATCAACTATGTGTTTTATTCATCGTTACTCCGATGTAGTAAATGAGAAGATTTCAATTTTCTGAAATTTTGCGGAATTCCCCCAACTTAAATCAATGTACTCAATTTTCGAGAATTCTGAAGTTAGATCGCTTGAAATCCCTTAATAACTGCATTATTTCTACACGGATCATTAAAATTTAACGCTGTATTCTAATAAAATCTTTGCACTTGTTTTCAAAAATTTATTTCCTTAAGCTCTCAATAAATTGCGCCAAGCCGAAAACTGTGCAAACCGCTAGAACTCACTTACTCAAAATCGATATTTTAGCCATTTTATTTTTTCGCCAAACTAAAAAATTTTACACATTAGCCTCGGAAATCTTCAATTCTTATTGTTTTGCGTATAAAACATTTCATTCCTGCTCTGATTTCCCATGCACACGATATTATAATTTAAAAAAAATAACCTTACGAATATAAACTAACAAAAATCATTATTATTCTTTTATTTTTACTTTGAGAATTTAAAACATTTTATTCGGCAAAATCGCCACACATGGTAACCACGATCCTTATTTCACACTTTTTTTCACTACAGGGGTTACAATTACGGAAAGCTTTTTGCGTGGAGAGCATAAAAAATCTCTTAATTTCCGGGAACGGGTGGACTTTCAAAATTTTAAACTGGACTACGATTTATTCTATATTATTTTACATATCTGTGCTAAATTTCAGGCCGATAGGTCCATTTTTGTGGATTTGTATACGAATCAAATCCACAAACAGAATTTCATTTTTATTTATAAGATTGCACGTATTATTGTTGGCATTATTGGCAAACTATATACTTACCTGGTACAATAACATTGTTGTGCACAAGACTTGACATCTGCACCCAATGATAATTTAGTTCAGGAAACAGTGTGAATATTGTATAAATTCTTTTCAAAAACGTCGAAATGAGAGTGTATTAGACTACGTTAGAACGTTAGTAAAATGTATCTGTACTCAAAAATAGCGATATGCACCGGTTTGCAATCGCCAATGAAGTCTTATATGTTATCTAATTGGAAATTAACCTATTGAAGACGGCCTGTCGATTTTTAATTCAAGTAGAAATCCCCCCAAAAGATGGGCCTGGCATACATGACTACCAAGGAATGCACTTTCAGCCCTTCTTTTGTTGATAAGTTTTCAAGAAGGGGTAAGGATGTCAACATCAATAAATAATCCTTCCCGCATGCACCGTAATCAATATTTTTTCGTTTCCCCATGGGAAAGGGTAATCCATCAATGATTGTTGCACAAAGAGTAGTTTCAGCTGAGAGTCAGTTAAAGGAAGTGGGGGAAGTGTGTTTAATATGCTCCCGTCCTTCTGAAACAACACGGCCAAAATTTCCCCGTCGTGAAGACGTCAAAAATAAAAAATATATAAAAAAATTTATAAAGAAGGAATTAGTGGACGATCTCGAAATTTTAATGCGTTACCCTTTGACAAAAAGTTTCACATAAATATAGAAGACCAACTGGATATACTGTCTATACTCAGGAAAAGTGCATCCTTTACCATCGATACATTTAACTACCAACAACATCGAATCCCCCACGGAACCGATCCACGTCAAAGGCTATGGAGTATACAAAGCGTGATGTTAATTTTATCACCAGTGTTTGAACTCTAACGTTACGCTTAAAATAAGTAATGAAATTTTACAAGAAAGAAAAATAAAACATAAAAAACAGAAGCTGTAAAATATTAGATTTGAAATCAGTTATCTGAACTTCGATAGGATCAAGTTCTTGTAGCTTTGTAACAAATCTTTATTACATTGTGTAGTAATCAGTGTTCTCCCTGTTGAAAATAAAATAAAACTAAATTTAAAATAGTTAAATTAAACTCGATGTATTTTTAAGTTTTAATGTCTTTCTTTCCAGCTGAAATCACAAAATTAAAGAAATGTTCTTTCCCAAGGCTATTAATAATGTAAAAAAAAAAAAAATATTCATAAACGTGGCTTTACATAAAAGCACAATTTTGATAACATGGTTGGTTGTGATTATAAGAAAAGTATCTAAGACAGCTTTATGAAATAAAATGTGTCTTAGTGTACAAAATATCGTTTTTATTTATTAATTTAACTTTAAATGTTGATTTAGTAATACATTTTTAAAGAATGCTAGTGCTACTTTGGTAAAAAAATTCGCAAAACAAATTACGGTTGGTTGTGATTATAAGAAAAGTATTTAAGACAGCTTTGTGAAATAAAATGTGTCTTAGTGTACAAAATATCGTTTTTATTTATTAATTTAACTTTAAATGTTGATATAGTAATACATTTTTAAAGAATGCTAGTGCTACTTTGGTAAAAAAATTCGCAAAACAAATTACATTTTTGTACTACTTTTATATTAATGCTTTTACAAAAGGTTATTTAAATTTTTCATTTTTTTTTGTTTGCAATCAAAGCATTTACTTTGGTACTACAGATAGTTTAAACTTTAAAATGAAGCTATTATTAAATGCATACTTTTTCAATTTAATATAAATTACGAAAATGTTTTCAGGAAAACGGCCTAGATATATTAATAGAATATGCATTGAAATGCAAAATAAGGAATACCTAGTACTTGCAAAAAATATAAAGATAAATGGTAGAAAGTAAATTGTCAAATCTTATTTCAAAATGGAGTTTTCACTTTAGATTGAATTCATTTTATTTTAATAATATCTAGGACGATTCGGCAATGTACATAATGAAGTCTTTTAAACAAGAGATCTATGGAATTCATACTTTCAATCATCAGTGTATGGCAAAATGTATAATATTTTAAGAAATTTGAAAAAAAAATGCTTGATATAGATGAAAATATGAATAGATGGGATTTTGTGGCTTTCATTTTTTTTAAATGTGAAACTCTAAGAAATAAGGTACTCTTTTGGCATCGGACCAACAAGTGGGTAAACTGGGTAAAGTGGGTAAACGGGATAAGATGGGTAAGTCATACTTTTATTCTTTTAATTTTACTGTACAAAATTTTTCTAAAATGAAAAAAGTAAGGTTAAAATGATCACAGATCTGGCAATATTTTAACTTGGAAAAAAAATCTGGCAACGTATTTACTAGGCTTAACAGTCATTTTGTTCTTCAGAAGATAGAAAACTTTGTTTTTAGTGAGTGACAAACTTATTTCCATAAAACTTTACAGGGTGAATTTTAGAAATATAATGTTTAAACTTTATAGAATAAAGGCTATCCTAAGAGAAAACTTAAAAGCAAGTAAGTTTTCTTACTCACAAAAAATTATAGCATCTTTAGTTACGTGGGGTAAAATGAGCATAGCCAATATTTTTGAGTTAAAACTATGAATCTATGAAGACTGATCAAAGATGAAAGACCTTTG
>JAWZYV010001450.1:0-16738 GCA_038373885.1 Cheiracanthium punctorium | reverse complement strand
GCGAAAGGGAGCCGTTTCCATTTTAACGAGATCCAGTGTGGGAGGAAGACTGATCTCCGGGTCTCCTAATTTTGAGCCAATACCAGACGAGAGACCTAGCGCCTGAAATCGGCACCCTCAGAGGTATCATTTGAACATGGAGGATTTTGGACCGATTAACAGATTTTAAATGCAGCAGTTTAGTTACTAGGCCACTTCGTCGGCCCGTAGCCAGATGATTCAACAAAGGGGGCAGTGCCCCCAGTATGAGTATGCATGTTCAATTGTTTTCTTCTCCCCCATCCTCAGAGGTCTTTTAAGTGTTATGAAAACATGTTTTTGACTATAGTTGACTACACATTATTATTTTTATTATTTTTACTAATTGCATGTGTTAATAAAATTTCAGTGGTGGCAGAATGTCCTAAACAGTGCACACGGAGTTTAAAATGAGCGATTATTCGTTTTTCCAAAACAGAATAACTAATATCTTGAAAATGAAAAATAATTAAAATGCAGATTATTTTAAAGGCGGTTCTCGTCCAGCTGGATTATTTGCTACCAGTAGAAATATTTGGCGGCGTTAACTATGCCATTATAGCAGTTACAGTACACTTTGGATATTTGCTAGCGCGACGAGATGGTATAATTCGTGGTGCTAAGTACGCCAATCTGCAAACGATTATGTAAATGAAAATATGAATAACGGTTTTCCGGTAACCTTACATGAACAGTAATTATAGGTTGTGAGCATATGTAAATCGCCAAATAATGAAAAGTCGCCATGGGTGGCAAGCTATCCTATCTGTTCCGTAGCTTTTATTAACTTTACATGTACGCTAGTCGCCAAATAATGAAAAATCGCAATGGGTGGCAAATTCGAAGGGTGTCCAATATTAAAAATACAGCTGAAACAGATGTCTGATTTTATTATGCTTTAGCTCCTAATTAATATAACTTTTGAATGGCAACATTGAAAATCATTGTGTTTCTGAAGAGTGCAAATAATTTTTCCAGCGATTATAAGCGGAGTCCGCACTCCAGGTGTAGTATAGCTCAGGACCCGTACAACACGGATTCCCATAACAAAATATCTTCCGTGTTATGAGGGGGAAGGGGTCTACTGTAGTGTGAAGTTTAAATTTTTATGTACCAACTAGCTGAAGTACCCGTTCTTCGCACGGGAATGAATGGACTTTTTGATATTAATATTTGCTGTGATTACTATTTATTGTAATAAAGAGATATAGCAAAATGGATATCGCGTTATATTGTGTTCAATAATCATGCATACTGAATTTCAAGTCAATCGTTTTTACGGTGCAGAAGGCGATGCGGCGTAGCACAATCTAGTGGCGAATTTTAGCAAAACGGATACTTCAAAAATATTCTTCGCATTCAGATATCGATGTATACGAATTTTCATGACGATCGGTTGAATAGTCTTGAAGTTCATGTGTTGACGCGACATCTAGTGTCAAGTTATAGGAAAATGGATCGTGCCAAACTCTTCCCCGTGTTCAAATATCTATGCATACCTATTTTCATAGTGATCATTCGCACAGTCAAGAAGTGATACACTGCAGGGCCATCTAGTGGTTAATTAAAGTAATGATTTGCTACAGCGCCGTCATGTGGCGAGTTATAGCAAAATGGATAACGCCAAAATATTCTTATTGTTCAAATAGCTATGTATACTGATTTTCATGGCCACCGTTTGAATGGTCAAAAATTTGGCCTGCTGCAGCGTCATCTAGTGGCGAGTTAAAATAATAATGCATTGCAGTGCCATCTAGTGGTGAGTAACATCAAAAGTAACGCAGTTAGAATATATTCTTCGTTCTAAAATGTGTAAGTATAAAAAATTTTATGCCGATCAGTCGAACGGTATAGAAGTTGATGCGTTGCAGCGCTTTTTAGCGGTAAGTTACAGCAAATGGATAGTGAAAAATATTCTCCGTGTTCTAATATTCGCGTGTACCAAATTTCATCGAAATTGGTTGGACGATATTCGCATAGCAAACGGCTAAACGGAATAGAATTCGACGTTCTGCTGCGCCACCTAGTGAAAAGTTAGAGGAAAACGGATAGCATAAAAACCTTCTCCATGATAAAAGACTTAGGTGAACCAAATTTCATGGTGATCGGTGAAACGGTGCTGGAGTTTTTCAACCTCCTACACACATACCAACATTCATTTTTATCTATAACCAGTCTTATTATACGTATATACCAGTCTCAAGTAAAATCCAGTTTCAAATCTAAGCCTCGCCAAAGTGCCAGCATACGCCATTTTGCAAGAGTTTTTTCAGGGAATCATTCGAAGCTTTGACTTAGCAGCATTCAAAATGGGAAATGGTTCGACCGCCAGGCATTTATTTGAAAAGTGGAATCCCTTAATACAGCCGCATTTTTTAAATTATCAACTATAACATGTTTTATTCGTCGTTACCTCGATGTACTAAATGCGAAGATTTCAATTTTCTGAAATTTGACGGATTTCCCCCAAGTTAAATCAATGTAGTCAATTGGCGAGAATTCTGAAGCTACATCGCTTGAAATGCCCTAATAACTGCATCATTTCTGCACGGATAGTTAAAATTTAATGCTGTATTCTAAGAAAACCTATACACTTGTTTTCAAAAATGCTATTCCCTTAAGCTCTCAGTAAATTGAGCCAAAAAGCCTAAAACTGTGCAAACCGCTAGAACTCACTCTCTAAAAATCGGCCTATCAGCCATTTTTTTTTCGCCAAACTAGAAAAAATTACATATTAGTCTCGGATATCTTCGATCCTCATTGTTTTGCGTATAAAACTTTTCATTCCTGCTCTCATTTCTTATGCGCACACGATATTATAATTAAAAAAATAACCTAAAAATTAAACTAAAAAAATCATTATAATTCTTTTATTTTTACTTTAAGAATTTAAAACATTTTATTCGGCAAAATCGCCACATATGGCAACCAAGATGCTTATTTCACACACTTTTTTCACTACAGGGGTTAATATTACGTAAAGCTTTCTGCTTGGAGAACATAAAAATCTCTTAAATTCCGGGAACGGAAATTAAGAGAACCATTCAGGAGGAAAGCGTTTTTAAGTGGAGTTTCAAAGTTTTAAAGTGGACTATCATTTATTCTATATTATTTTACATATCTGTGTAAAATTTCAGGCTGACAGGTCCATTTTTGTGGAATTGTATACTACCCAAATCAACAAATTGACAAACAGAATTTCATTTTTATTTATAAGATAACCTACGCTTGTTTTTAAAAATACCCTCTCATTAAATTGCACCAAGCGCTAGAATCATAGAAAATCTGACTCACTTTCAGATTTTTAAATACGCACTAAAGTGCTATATATAAAAATAGTTATAATCCATGGGTATTCCCTATTTTCGTTCCGTCTTTCATTAAGTTGGAAAGTGTATCATTATTCATGAGTGTGATTAAACAAAATTAAAATTGATATTTCTAACATCCTTTCTTTCCAACTGAATGAAAATTTCAAAAACTTATACGCAGGTGTATTCATAACCCAAATAGCAGACGATTAAATTACGATAAATAGCGCCAAGCGTTAGAATCCTCCTCAAAATCGCGAGAATTCTGTAGATAGATCGCTTGAAATCCCTTAATAACTGCATTATTTTCGCACGGATCATTAAAGTTTAACGCTGTATTCTAATAAAACCTTTGCACTTGTTTTCAAAAATCCGTTTCCTTAAGCTCTCAGTAAATTGCGCCAAGCCTGAAACTGTGCAAACCGCTAGAACTTACTTTCTCGGCATTTGAGCCATTTTATTTTTTCGCCAAACTAAAAAATTTTAACATATTAGCCTCGGAAATCTTCAATTCTTATTGTTTTGCGTATAAAACATTTCATTCCTGCTCCGATTTCCCATGCACACGATATTATAATTGAAAAAAGTATAACCTTACGAATATAAACTAACAAAAAAAAAATCATTATTATTCTTTTATTTTTACTTTGAGAATTTAAAACATCTTATTCGGCAAAATCGCCACACATGGCAACCACGATCTTTATTTCACACTTTTTTCACTACAGAGGTTACAATTACGGAAAGATTTTTGCGTGGAGAACATAAAAAATCTCTTAAATTCCGGGAACGGGTGGACTTTCAAAGTTTTAAAGTGGACTATGATTTATTCTATATTATTTTACATATCTGTGCAAAATTTCAGGCCGATAGGTCCATTTTTGTGGATTTGTATACAACTCAAATCCACAAACAAACAAACAAACAAACGAACAAACAAACAAACAAACAAACAAACAAACAGAATTTCATTTTTATTTATAAGAAGATGAACATGCAAGAACCAAGCAATGCGTAGCTCAGTAACATTCTATCTGATCCAATCTTCGGGTTTTGTCTGTTGAAATTTTGTCTTTTTTACGAATAAGCCTGATTAGGGGCCGAATGCCTCATACGAAAAGCGAGCGTAGCGAGTCTGGGGGACTTGGCCCCTAGTCAGATTTCAATTTTGTTGTTAAAAAAAGTTGAAAATAAAGTATGATAAAAGACATGACATCAATGTCCGGACAGCTATATTTAATTATCAAAAGTCTCTTATTTTTCTTAAAGCCTGGAAAACTTACTGAGAAGGTATGGCATCCCACCCCCACCCCCCACCCCCTAGAGATTTACTATATTATGTTATAATGTAAACAAAAGTGCATCACAAAGCAAAATTGGAACTCAAATTATTTAGTGTAAAATTTGCACCTCTGAAGAAAAAACTTTTTAAGTTTTGCCCCCTCCCGCGAAAAAAAAATTCTAAGGGTGCCCATGATGCTAACCGTCTTCAGAAAGAGATCGGCGAAAAAAAAATTATAGGTTTCAAGTCCTGTGTCTGTAGCCCTATTACTGACTGAAACCGGTATGTTTTGCATATTATATATATATCTGCATTTTTGTATTTTGTTCCCGATTCTGAATTATGTTTCTTTATAGACAATGACTTTGACATTTTCTCGTGTTTTTGAAAGACTAACATGTACAATTTACATCTATATTTATTTAGATACATTTAATCTTGCTTCGATTTCTGAAAACTGGTGTACAAGATAGTTTGAAAAAATTCAAAATTTCACAAAAATGTCTAAAATTATCAAAAAAAACGGGGGGGGGTGTCTCTGTTCGCTGACCGCCTGGTTATTTGAAAACGAATAGAACACGTTTAACCCATTTATGCCTAGCGTCCCTTTTTTGGGACGGCATTATCGCTATCATTCGAAAACGTTATTTATTTTTCCTAGCCTTTATTCGCGAGTATTGAACCTCAATTCCACAAAATATTTTAATATGGCAAGTAGGGTGTTGACATTTCAATTTTTATACATAACGATTTTAAATGAAATCATCCCTTGTTCAAAAAGTTGACATCAGAAATTTATCAATTACTTCTGGTGTTAGCAAAAATCGAAGAAAGTCGCAAAAATATCCAGGCACGAATGGGTTAAATTATCCTTTTTTATATTAATATCCTTTTAAAAAAATTTCCTGTACATAGATTTTTTTCTGTACACACTAAATTTATAAAATCTCTACAGTGAAATTTATGAAATCTCTACAAATGAAACTACAGTTCAGTGTTCATTCGACAGCTATAAGTTCAATTAATCTTTGCAGTTGTAACCTTTGGACCACTATGTATTTGTGGTATAAGTGAACGCTAAACAAATGATCCTTAAACGTTTCTCAACTCTGAGAGGTTCCAAAATTAAGAAGTTTTGTCACCTTCTGATCGGGATCTAAATTATGATGGGAAACCAACTTTAGGGTTCGTAGAATATCCTTTTATGTTGCGAGCGATAGGTAGCAGTGGCAGTAACTTACCGGCAATAAATAAAACAGTTTAGACTAATGCAACTAGTTCATGTTTATTCATTTATAAAGTCGGTCCAAAGCGACCATTTTTGTAACATTTGATATTTCTTGAAAATTAAGTTTACTAAAGGTTTTTATCTTTCAGTTATTAACCCATTTGTGCCTGGATATTTTTGCGACTTTCTTCAATTTTTACTGAAAACAGAAATAATAGATAAATTTCCGATGTCAACTTCTTGAACAATTGATGATTTCTTTTAAAATCATTATGCATAAAAATCGAAATATCAACATCCTACTTGGTCATGTTAAAATATTTTGTAAAGTTGGGGCTCAATACTCATGAATAAAGGCTAGGAAAAATAAATAACGTTTTCGACTAATAGCGAAAATGCCGTCCCAAAAAAGGGACACTAGGCATAAATGGGTTAACCCATTTGTGCCTGGATATTTTTGCGACTTTCTTCGATTTTTACTCATAACAGAAATAATAGATAAATTTCTGATGTCAACTCCTTGAACAAGGGATGATTTCTTTTAAAATCATTATGCATAAAAATCGAAATATCAACATCCTACTGGGTCATGTTAAAATACTTTGTAGAGTTGAGGCTCAATACTCATGAACAAAGGCTAGGAAAAATAAATAACGTTTTCGACTAATAGCGAAAATGCCGTCCCAAAAAAGGGACACTAGGCATAAATGGGTTAAAACATGCAAGTTGCTTCTTCATATTATAGCCACTAGATGGCAGCATCATTTACTGTAGCACAAATTCCTCTTTGCAATGACCATTCATATTGTAGAGCAAGAGCCAGCGGCCGCCAGACCTTCTTCGTCATAATATAAAAGCTGAAACTTTCTCTGCGCATACCCCCCAGCAGAGGTAGGAACAATCGGCCACTATAAAGTTTGGATGATCGTGGCTTCGGCAGGTAACAGGTGGCAAAGGTGTATAAAATTGCAGAAAATTTTCGTCATTTCATAAAGCTTAATTTTTTTATATGTTCTTCTTCACAGTACTAGAAATCACTTTATCCCTTTCCAGACACTTTTCCATCAAGGCAAACCCCCGCCAGACAATCTCAAAGTCAACGGGAGTCATGGAAAACTGTTGTGTTCGTAAACTCCCGCGACGAAGTACGTCAAGCTGTCACAAAGTGCCAAGCACATTTTATATTGCTATTTCTGAACTTTCTTATGATGCTGCAGCGCGCTCGTAATAGAATTACGTTTTCCATGACTTTGAGGTTGTCTGGCGGGGGTTTGCCACGATGGAAAAGTGTCTGGCAAGGGATCAAGTGATTTCTAGTACTGCGAAGAAGAACATATAAAAAAATGAAGCTTTATGAAATGACAAAAATTTTCTGCAATTTTATACACCTTTGCCACCTGTTACCTGCCAAAGCCACGATCATCCAAACGTTATAGTGGCCGATTGTTCTTACCTCTGTTGGGGGGTATGCGCAGAGAAAGTTTCAGCTTTTATACTATGACGAAGGTCTGGCGGCCCTGGCACTTAGACAATGGTTTTTGTCGTGAGTGACCTTCGGAAACGATCGAGACGACAGCCCCCTCTCTAAGGGCAGGGACTTGCCAAGGTTTTAGAAAGTGGGGGGGGGGGGGAGCGACCGATTATTTGCAATAAAATAAAATGAAAAAACTGAAGTAAGATTTTTTTTTAAACCTGGAAGTTGGCCAAATTTACCAACAAATTTAATTACCAAATAAAGATTTCCTTTCTGCAGTTCACACACAAACTCTTTGACGATATAGTCTAAATTGATTTTTGCAGTGTAAGATTGGTGAATGTTGAGAATTAGGAGATGTGGTAAACGTTTTTTGTCATGTTTGTTTTTACACGTCATACGTTTTTACACGTCTAAGAGCGCTGCAATATCTGTAGCAGCTGTAGCTGCAAATGCAGGTACAATGGAGATCAATTCTACAAGTTTGAATACTTCACTCATGATCTCTCTAATCATAATTGATTCTGCGAAACTAACTTCTGGCAGATATCAAATGGTGATTCCAAGTTATCTTTAACTACACTAGGTTGCAAAATTAACCGAGCTTCCAGCTTTTCAAGACTGAAATCACTTGAATGTATACCTAATTTTTCCAGCAAAAAAAAGTAATTTTCAATGTTTGTCCTTTCACAGCAGCTGTAAGCACGCACTTCTTGAAATTTTACAATATTCTCAATTCCTGGTTGATGAAATCTTTTTTTCAATTTCGTTAGAGACTATATGAATGACTTCAAAGAAGCTTTTTCGAAGTTGAGCTGTTTCACTAACGTTGGTAGTAGGGAAATTTTGAGAAATACTCGAATACTCATACCGACTTGGAAGTTTTCTTTTTTTAGATGGATGTGGAAGCTCCAATTGTAAAAGTTCAACGGCTGTTTTTGTTTCTGTCCAAATACACTGCTGGCCACCCAAATTGCAACACCAAGAAAAACAAGAGATATCACAACAAAATTTATTGTGTAGATAACATGTTGACCAAGTAACAAATGATTAAATTTACAGCATTCTATGAAGCGTGTTTCCTGCCAAAATCAGTACCCAGAGTAGCCGCCGTTGTTGGAGATCACAGCTGCCACACGCCTCGGCATTGATTCAAAGAGACTTTGAATGTGTTCTTGGGGTACAGCAGACCAAGCAGCTTCCACACGTTGCCAAAGTTGATCTGGTGTGACAGCTGGGGATGAACTCTGGGTCAGTCGTTGAGCAACCATGGACCACATGTTTTCTATCGGCGAAAGATCCGGAGAGCGCGCCGGCCAGGGAAGCAATTCAATCTGGTGATTGACGAAGAACCCTTGGACAATGCGTGCCACGTGTGGCCGTGCATTATCCTGCTGAAATATGGCTGTTGGCAAGCCCTGAAGGTAAGAAAGGACAACTGGCTCCAACACCTCGGAGATGTAGCGCTGGCTGGTTAAAGTACCGGCAAAGCGTACTAGAGGAGTGCGAGAGAGATATCCGATACCGCCCCATACCATAATACCCGGTGCAGGACCAGTGTGACGGTGCATAATGCAGCTGTTCAGCATCCTCTCTCCACGGTGTCTCCAGACTCGAATCCGACCGTCGTGGTGTTGCATACAGAAGCGTGACTCGTCAGTAAAGAGAATTTCATTCCATTCTGTCGTCCACATCCTTCTTTCATCGCACCATTGGCGGCGGAGACGTCTGTGGTTCCGCGTCAGAGGTAGACAAAGCAACGGACGTCTTGCGGACAGACCATTCTGCTGTAAACGACGTCGAATGGTACGCGCAGACACTGGATGATGCGTTACAGACTGAATCTGCTGTGATATGGTTCGTGATGTGACTGAGCGGTCCGTCACTGCCATGCGTACAATCTGCCTGTCATCACGTGACGTGGTGCACTGAGGTCGATGCGGTCGATCACGTCTGTCCGTCGTACCCTCCTGCACCCAACGATCACATATCCGCATCACAGTTGTTTGGTTTCGTCCAATACGACGACCGATTTCCCTGAAAGATAACCCACAATCTCGGTATGCCACTATCCTTCCTCTGTCAAACTCGGATACTTGATCAAAAGATGATCGTTGTTTCCTACGAGGCATAATTTATCGTTTTTTTGAAAAAAAAGCAAGAAAAACACAATTGCTGTACTTGAAACCGTCGAAATCTCCAAGCCTTAAATAGCGCTTTGAGGTGGCGCCACAGGCGCGCTTGATGTGCGTCTGCGCTGAAATTCTAATCATTTGCATATCTCACCTCAGCTAATGCATGTTGTAAATTTCATATTATTTGCATGCTTCCTTCAGGGTGTTGCATTTACGATGGCCAGCAGTGTACATTCAAATTTTTCGTCACTTCTCCTATTTGAAAGAGTCTCCGACAGACACTCTGCAGATATTTTTGCCTTCATAGCAGTATACCTGCAAAGTTCAGGCAAATTGTTCACATGGACTGAAAATTTCAATTGCTACTTTTAATGCAAACATCGTCTTTGCTTTTTTCAGTTGTCTTTTATAATAGCCTTTTAATGCTGCCCTTCTACCATCGGTAACTGCATTTTTGTCATCGAAAAAGCTTTTTACTGTCTGTAGTACCCTTTCGTAATTTGAAATAAAACTTCCTCAGGCGTTAACTCGAACACACCATCGAGTTGGACAAAGTGGAAGGAGATTTTAGACTTTTCAATTTTCCATCATTATCTTCATCCAGTGGCGTACGCAGGAATTCATTTTGGGGGGTGCATATCGTCATTACCATGAAAGAAGTAATCTACCACTTGGTGAAATCTAAAGAATATCCCATTATGGGCGCCCATATAGGAGTTCGCCCCCTCCACCCCCCCCCCCGTCACAGCTGTCGGTATAGTAAACAATCTTGTAGCATACTGAAATCTTTCAAATTAATTATGTTTTCAAGAGTATGAAAACTCAAGATGAGCTCCTCAAATACATGGCTGGCTCAAATTACCGCACATGCACAAGTTTCTTGTTTCTCCTATTTAAACCTGTTCACGAATTAATATAATTTTTATTAAAGGTTACAAAATTGAAGATCAAGGGGAAATGTAGTAAAGATACCATAAGAACGAAAATTCGTATTTATCAGAATCGGCGGAATCCCACATCGTTGAAAACTCGATAAAAGTCATTTAATGATTGAAAAAACAGCCACAATTTAAAGAATAGTCAAAAAGAAGAGGTTATAATAAAATGAAAATTTTCATACAGATTATTTTCTACAAGGTTATATTTATTCTCCCTGCTTGTTTTTGCAAAAAATTTAAGGCTTCTTCACTTTCAAACAATTATTTTTTATACATGTATGACAGAGACCATTTAAACACATATCAAATTTACTGATTCTTAAGTAATTTTTTAAACATTTCATAGTTGAAAACGATCTTTCAGTAGTGTCACAGGCAAAGTGGCTAAGTTTTTAAAAGTTTATGGATATTCGGGAAAATATCATCGTGCGCGCTGCGTACTTGTAAAGCTTCTATAGCAGTTAATCTAATCTGTTGTGCCAGTAATTTCTTTTTCCATAGCTGGTGTTTTATAATCATTAGCATTCTTAGCATTTCTAATTTGTTCTCATCTGTAGGTATGAGATTATTTCCAGTGAAACTAAAATATTTATTTATCTCCAAATTTCTTGGTGTTTTCTGAAGTTTTCTTTAAGATGTAAAATTACAGCATTCAAAAATTTATTACTGTTACTTGAAATTGTTATTAATGTACACTTTTCTGCTTCAAATTGATGTGTGGAATTTTTTTTCACCAGATTATAAAAAACTTAAAAGCGACCACTAATTCCTTTTACTCATTCCGAGATTAAAAAATTGAAAAAAAAAAAGAATGAAATTAATTTAAAGTTATAAAATTATGAACTTAGCAATTCGAGCCAAAGAAAATGGATTGAATATTTCCTGACTGTTCTCCGTTTATGAATATGAAATCAGAGATTATCGCTAACTGTTTGGAGAGAGGGAGGGACATCTCCCATAGAAATAATATTCCATAGATATACAATGGGGATGGACCCTCTCTTTCTCTCTCCTCCTGCAAACTCTGACTAGTGGCCTCATGAACACAAAGGCACATTTTTAGAGTCATCAAAGACTTTCTATTATTTTTTCAAGAATTCACTTAGCTGGAATCATGTTTTCCTTTCATGATGAAAAAAATCAGGTTTTTTTTTTTTTTTTTTTTCACTTGAAATATTTCAATTTTCAGAAATCTTGGAATGTCCCTTTGCACCCCCCCCCTGGGCACGCCACTGTCTTCATCGCACGGTTTAAGAACGATGTCCGAATAAATACGTTTTCTTTTCGAAGAAGATAATATGATGTTTGAAACATCCTTTACCAATGCTAAGACTTCACAAAGTAGGGAACAAGACCTATCTGCTTCTTGGAGGCACAGGTCCAAGCAATGGTTGCTGCAATGGACAAATAATGATTTTCGTTCAGCACCATGTAAATGACTAGACGTATTAGGGGCTCCATCAAAGCAGTGTCCTCTAACTTGTTGAACTAAACAAGCTTATCATCACATCTTCAATGGCATGAAATAAAGTATTAGCTTTGGTATCTTTTGTAGAATGCATCCCCATATTCTTTCATTTCAATTGTGAAGGGATTCATCCATATCAGACACAAGCTGGGTTGTTCGTTACCTACAACATGCTTGTTCCACTTTACTGGCAGTTGTCAAGCTTAGCAATAATATGTTCAACATTTCCTTCTACTTATTGAATATAATTTGTTTACGATAATAGCCTAAAAACCTACCAAAAGATTAAGAAGTATTGCTAATTTCAGCGAAGGAAATTACGCCAGAGACTCAAAACAAATTTGATTGCATTTTCAGAAGCTGTGATTTAAAGACAGTTTTATAAACGGCAAATTAATTACGTATAAAAGTTATGAAACATCCAGAAAAACATTTTACAGCATAATGTAACATGCATACATACATATTCCAAAACTAGTCGCGCCCGAGTTCACTTCGCAATGCAAGTTCTATGCTTGAAACTTTTTAGTATAGAACAGTTTGTGTAGACACATTCTGTGCTCATTTTTAAAGCAGAGTGACATGATTCCCCCTCTCGTCCCCCTCCAAAAAAAGAGCTCAAAAAATGCACAACCCTCGGATAAAAACGAAGAAGAAACAGAAGAAAAGAAAGAATCAAAGCAGCAAATTAAAATCATAAACTAAAAAATAATTCAGAATTCCTTCATGAGTTTCATTCCTTCATAAGTTGTTACAGTTTATTAAAATTTCAAATAAAAATAATCTCACTGCTGATTTTGTTAAATGTATCATTTTGCAAAATAGGGAGTACTTATGATTTTCTTTTACTTTTCCATAAATTTTCTTTACTTCTTCAGTGATTGTCTCTATAGGCCCTTTACATTTATTGAAATTACAAATAGGAAAAAAAAAACTTTTTGAAGTCATGTAAAGCAAAACAAATCGTCTCGTGTTGGTTATAAATTGACCACTGATGTTCACTTCAAACAATTAGTCCTATTAGCATCGGAAGTGGGGAGGGGGGGGGCACCTCTCCCATTCACCATTGTCTCAAACACTCAACTCTTTTGATTCGAGATATTATTTTCAGGAGCGAATACAGAATTTTTCGGAGTTAATTAAATAAAGCAATAGCCTTTTGGGGAGCTGAATCCCCCTAGCCTGTTTTCTGGATCCACGACAGGTTTAACGTGCACGTACGGTGGTCTTCAGTGGTATGTCGAAATAGAATCTGCAGTCCAGTGCCTTAACCCTTTGAGGCGCAACCCTTTCCCAATGCTGAAAAAAGGGCAGCCGTTGCCATCGCTCGACTTAACTACCAGCAAGATGGCGGACGATCGAAACGTTCATCGCGTGCTCCCTAGAGCACGCAGATGAACGTTTGCTCTGATTTGAACGTTTGCTGATTTTGACGCAGCCCTTTTTCGACGCAGCTGGTTGTGCGGCACAGCCAGCTGTCGTCAAAAAAGGGTCTCTAGATCTGTGGCACGCGATGAACGTTTCGATCGTCCGCCATCTTGCTGGTAGTTAATTCGAGCGATGGCAACGGCTGCCCTTTTTTCAGCATTGGGCAATCTATCCAGCTGTTCTCGTGTTCTTCCATTTTCCAGCAGATGTCAGTGCTGTTAAAAATAATCGTGACAATTTTTTTACGGAAAATGACGTGCTAAAAAGTAAAGGATTCTCGTGGAACTATGTCACCTACCACTATTTTTATAGAAATCAAATCTATTCTTCGTGACTGGCAACAGTCAAAACGTCAGAGTTTGGCGAGGACACCGCGCGTTAAAGGGTTAACAAATACTGCAGGAGCTAACAGGGGTCATGGGTATCCATAAGGTGGGACAAGGTAGGGCATTTTCCACCCCCCACCCCCCATGGAGATTTAGTATACCGGGAGATTGAAAATAGATTCTGAGGCGATTATTTTTTAAACCGTAAGTGATCGAAACATACTTCCAATTAGAAAAGTTCGTCAAATTGAGAGTGGCTTTCAGATATGGCATTTCTTTTATCGGGGGTTGTATACATATTAGTTTACGTAATTTATATGTTTATTAGACGGTCCCTCCTTTCCTACCCTTTATATATAGAAGAATGTTGCTCTTTGCCTAAGAAAATTAATAAAACAAATCCCGTGTCTCTACTTGGAATAGTTAGCGAGAAAATTAATTTTGAAACTGACGACTCACACCACTTTACCTACTGTGCTGGCGTCAGTTTTCAGGCGAAAAAAATCTTTACTTTAGGGGACCAACTATGAGTTGATAAAAGATAAATAAAAATCCCTTTGTTGGGAAAAGTAATTAAAGGTATTCAAATGTGTGGAATTAACAGGTACATTTTTACTTGATCGGTACTGCTTTATGAAATTAGCGATAATTTAGTCTTTTAGGGGGGGGCGTCCACTAATTACGTCACACTTCTAGAAAAGGAATTTTTAAGTGTGAAAGAGAATGACGAAATAATGGTGAAAGGTTTACTATGGTGTGATAACTTTCACTAGCATCTGCCAAATACGCTTTACAGAAAAATTCTTGCTAAATTAGGATTTGAGGGTCAATTGTGTCTATCGAGTGATTATTAATATACATTAACGTCAGTTAAAAAGTAATTACATTTTTCTCACTTTTGAGACATCCCCTTAGTATCTGGTGACAAATGCTAAAATACTCAAATTGCAATATCTCGGAAACTATTCCACTTAGAGACATGGGATTTTTTTGATTTACCTGTACAGACCCATATTTTTAAAAAATATGGGTCTGTATCTAAGTGATAGGAAAGGAGGGACCCTATAAAAATTTTATTTCATATTTTAATATGTATACAGCCCCTAGTAAAAAAAAATGCCATACCTGAAAGCTACTCTTAATTTGATGAACTTTTCTGTCTGAACAGCTGGCTGTGCCTGGCACAGCCAGCTGTCGTCAGAAAAGGGTCTCTAGATCTGTGGCACGCGATGAACGTTTCGATCGTCCGCCATCTTGCTGGTAGTTAAATCGAGCGATGGCAACGGCTGCCCTTTTTTCAGCATTGGGCAATTATCCAGCTGTTCTCGCATTCTTCCATTTTTCAGCAGATGTCAGTGCAGTTCAAAATAATCGTGACCATTTATTTAACGGGAAATGACGTGCTAAAAAGTAAAGGATTCTCGTGGAGCTATGTCACCCGCAACTATTTTTATAGAAATCAAATCCATTCTTCGTGATTGGCAACAATCAAAACGTCAGAGTTTGATGTTCCCAGAGCGGGATCACTGAGCATTAAAGGGTTAACATCTATTTTGAATCACCCGGTATTGTGTTATGATGTAAACAAACTTGCATTACAAAACCGAATTGGAACTCATATTGTTACAAGTGTGAAATTTGCCCCCTCTAGAAAATTTTTTTGAAGTTTGCCCCTCCCCCCTTTCAAAAAATTTCTATGGGCGTCCTTGCAGGGCTCTTCAAGGCTTGCTTGTTGCAGAGAGAAAGAGCTATATGAGATTTTGTTCTGAAGCTTTCAAGGCCCTGCCTCTCGCTTTCCAATAAGTAAACTGGGTCCCGCATTTTTTAGTCATGTGCCGCATTTTAATCGCGAAAGTCCCGTAAATCCCTGTATAAAAGTTGGCAAGCCTAGCGTGCTCCCACTGCCCCCCCCTCCCCCTACATACCACACAGATAGATTCAGTGAATTGTTTCGCTACTTGACTAACAGTGACGGAAATCAGAATCCGAAGTTGTTTATCTGAACAGTTTTATATTATCCTGGACAAAACCAACAGTAATTTGAAACAGTAATTTGAAACACATATATTTGAGCGTCTTATTTTTAAACCTGTTCGCACCCATCGTTGTCAGCCTTAAAGACACAGATTTCATATCTTTGATTTGATTTTTTTTTTTTGGGGGGGGGGGGGGGGTCCTTTAAAATGCTTCTGAACATTGGTTGGCTGAGGTGTGAAAGTCCAGGGCGTGAGGCTCTCGATCTAAAGATCTGAGATTTTGGTCGGTCGGATTCGGCAGATGTAACGTGAATACACGTTTGACAAAATAATCCGTCGAAAGCATCCCTCTTAGGCAGATAGTCCATGCGTAGCGTTGCTTAACCCTTTGAGGCGAAACCCTTTCCCAATGCTGAAAAAGGGCAGCCGTTGCCATCGCTCGATTTAACTACCAGCAAGATGGCGGACGATCGAAACGTGCCACAGATCTAGAGACCCTTTTTTGACCACAGCTGGCTGTGCCGAGCCGCTCGGCACAGCCAGCTGTCGTCAAAAAAGGGTCTCTAGATCTGTGGCACGTTTCACAGCTGGCTGTGCCGAGCCGCTCGGCACAGCCATCTGTCGTCAAAAAAGGGTCTCTAGATCTGTGGCACGTTTCGATGTCATCTTGCTGGTAGTTAAGTCGAGCGATGGCAACGGCTGCCCTTTTTTCAGCATTGGGCAATCTATCCAGCTGTTCCTCGCATTCTTCCATTTTTTAGCAGATGTCAGTGCTGTTAAAAATAATTGTGACAATTTTTTCACGGGAAATGACGTGCTAAAAAGTAAAGGATTCTCGTGGAGCTATGTCACCCGTAACTATTTTTATAGAAATCCAATCTATTCTTCGTGACTGGCAACAGTGAAAACGTCAGTTTTGTGTTCCCAGAGCGGGAGCACATCGCGTTAACGGGTTAAACTAAATAAACCAAACCAACTAAAAATTCAGAAAAGAAACTTTAGTCCGCTACTTGACAAAAAATCAAAAAGAATGTTGTTTCGTCAACGCAGTCAGTGTTGTTTAATTTAAACTAGGTGGATTGTTCTTACTTTTTTCTTTAAGAATTTAGTTTAAACCATTTTTTTTTCACCGGTTTGAATACTTCCTAGATGAA
>JAWZYV010001449.1:0-17473 GCA_038373885.1 Cheiracanthium punctorium | reverse complement strand
TTCAAAATACTTTGCATTTTATATTTTTAATTAAAATACCTCTCATTCCCGTGCGAAGAACGGGTGCTTCAGCTAGTAGTAATGATAATGATAATATTAATATTAAACATTTATTAATTGCTATTTATGCTAATATTATTGAAGATATAAAGGTAAATAAGTACTTTGTATGGCACCATTAGTTACAGGCTCATAAAAAGGAAAAAGTACCAGTAATCAACCATTCTGAATTATACTTTTTTTGGTATAAAATATATAGATACATATTTTATGATTTTTATGATTTTTTTTAATAGAAAGAACCAACAACCAACCCCATCCTCACCAACCAATATTCTGATTAGGACATACAGTTTTTTTAATTACATAAAGAATATATTATTGAAGTTAGAAATTTACCTGGATAATTGTATTTTAGAGCAGTTTTATATAGGTCAGTTAAGTTATTGGCCTTAGTTTAGTTATTGGTACATAGTGACTCTATTCTATATTTATGATTGGAGATAATATTTCTAAATACAGAATATATATATATATATATATATATATATATATATATATATATATACAGTGGAACCTGCCTAATGTGACCACCCTCGGGAACGACAAAACTGGTCACCTTATACAGGTGGCCACCTTACAAAGGTAGCACTTTAATAAATTTGTTTATGCTTAAAATTCAAATAACACTTACACAAACACTCTACAGTTTATTTATAACAAGATCTCAAAATTAATAAATATCCATGAACAAAAAAGAGGAATGTAGGGAGTAAAATACTGAAACATTAAAATGAACATTGCATACAAATTGTGTGCGACATCCTTATACTTACGTTTCAATATGTATTTTAATATTTCTTGGTCACAATGAATAATAAAAAATAAAATGTATGAATAAAAAATATAAATTTCCATTTTGCAGCTTGACATATTACTGAAGTACAGTTTGAATGTTTGGGTTGTTTTCATGCTTGCTCAAATATAGTTCATGATACAATTTTCACTAGTGTACATCAAGAACACATTGTTTAGATAACACACTGTGCTATAACAGCAAAGTTCTAAAAGGGCTAGTCGCTAAATAAATCGCCAGGTTGAAAAAATGAAAAGAAATGCTAGGCTTTATACATGTTTGGCAAAATTTAAATGTGACTCGCTACAGGGGTGATCAGAATATAGCTTTTGTAGCCTAGACAAAATTATTGTAATCCTGTGGGAAAGGAAGAAAATTAAATATATTCACACAGACTACAGACGCCAACAAAATGCATTACAAAAGCCAAAACCAAAGTAAATTAATAAACAGTTAAATAGCATTATTGACAGATGGAAGATTTAAAATGGCAAGAGTATTACATTTAGAATAGGTAAAGGGAAATCAGAAGTACCCATAAATAAATGTGTGATCATCAAAAATAATTGTAAATGTGTGATTAACTGCATCCTACACACCTCTTACCGGAAACCATGCTGAATCAATTTTAGCATCAACAGAAATACTATAAAAGAATCTAGACTAAAACAAGTTTTCCTTTTTAATTTATTTATCTAATTTTCTTTGTTTTTGTTTTATTTACTCATCTATTGAGAACAAGTGTTACAGAAGAGAGAATCAGTGTTGAGATCAAATCTTGTGTTAAACAACTGAAAAGGGATATAGCATTCTACATTATCTGAATGTGTTTTATATTTAAGAGGCAGTTTATACTGGAGTGGTCACATTTGACAGGTTAAAAAACTTAAATTTGGCAGATTATCTGGTCACTATACAGTTTTCGCAGGTGGTCACTTTACAGGATATTTTCCCCATACATTTTTTATGAGTTACAATGAAATTTCATAAAAGTGTTCACTTTAGACAGGTGGTCCCTTTACCAAGGTGGTCACTTTAGCAGGTTCCACTGTATATATATATAATTAAATATTATGTAAAAGTAATTAAAAATACAGTAATTACACTTGCTACATAGCGCTTATGGAAGCTGCTTAGTA
Source organism: Cheiracanthium punctorium (assembly GCA_038373885.1). Lineage (NCBI taxonomy): Eukaryota > Metazoa > Arthropoda > Arachnida > Araneae > Cheiracanthiidae > Cheiracanthium > Cheiracanthium punctorium. The sequence continues at coordinate 15,478 of JAWZYV010001449.1, read as the reverse complement.
GAAAACATGTGTATAATATTTTAGCACAACTATTATTAGGGAGAATTGCATTTTATGCATTAATTCTACAACAACAATGGCTAGCCTGGGGGGGGGCATTTTTCTAATATATGCTAATATATATATATATAGTATATACAGGGTGTCCACCCTTAATGTGACCCAATAGCTAATTCCCGAACCGTTCGGTTTAGATATGCACTTCCAATTTGAAAAATGTTTTTAAAAAGGTAAAGAATGTTTTTACGTGCTTTTCAAACCAAAAAACCCATTTAGAAAAAAATTACAAAAATTAAATTTTTATACGGTCCCCAGGTCCTATCACATATATTTAGGAAAAGATGCAGTACACAAAAACAAAGTAAACACAAAAAGTTTCATTTTATTACGATAAAAACTGACCAAGTTATGGAACTTTGAAAATCATACATTTCATCCATTTCTCGGCCAATTTCAAGAAGCTAGTAAGGGACCGTCTCCAAAGTGAAATTAATAGGAACTCTGCCAGGAAACATTCGCTCTTGCATGTCACTCTTATGTAAATCGTTTTTAAATTTAAAAGTACACACATTACGTTAATATTACAATAACTGAGTACTTAAGAAACAAAATTTATTCTGTGTACGTGTAAAACATAGATAAAATAAAATATTTTGGACGAAGAAAACTTTTCAAAAGCAGTTCCAAAAACTTAGACTTATTTGCCTGCGGCTTCAGACTGATTTGCTGCGGTACTGATCATGGCAAACGTTAAAAATCTGTTGTGTAGTCGCTTGCAATTGCATACAGTCGTATTCTAATATTACGAATTCTAGTACAGGAGAACGAGATGTATACAAATGAAGAATACTGCGAAATGGTACTGTTGTATGGGCAGTGTAATCGAAATAAGAGAGAGGCGACAAGACTTAATGGCATTAAATTTCCCAGTCGAAGACATCTATCTTATTGTACAATTGCCCGTGCTGTTCAACGCTTGTACAGAACTGGGAGTTGTCATAGACGTATTCCCTTGTCTCGTGCCACACCTTCAAGCTTGCGGATACCCGCTGAGGATGTTCTAGGATATGCTCTGGCTCAACCTGAAAGAAGTGTCCAGGATATTAGCAAGGCTTGTTCCTACTCAAAATCGACGGTGTGAAACATATTACATACGCGCGGTGCGTTTCCTTATCGTCCAGTCCTGGCGCAGGAGCTAATGCCTGGAGACCAGTTGTATACATCTCGTTCTCCCATACTAGAATTCGTAATATTAGAATACGGCTGTATGCAATTGCAAGCGACTACACAACAGATTTTTAACGTTCGCCATGATCAGTATCGCAGCAAATCAGTCTGAAGCCGCAGGCAAATAAGTCTATTTTTTTAAACTGCTTTTGAAAAGTTTTCTTCGTCCGAAATATTTTATTTTATCTATGTTTTACACATACACAGAATAAGTTATCAGACAGAAATACTCAATTATTGTAATATTAACGTAATGTATGTACTTTTAAATTTAAAAACGATTTACATAAGAGTGACGTGCAAGAGCGAAAGTTTCCTGGCAGAGTTCCAATTAATTTCACTTTGGAGACGGTCCCTTACTAGCTTCTTGAAATTGGCGGAGAAAATGGATAAAATGTATGATTTTCAAAGTTCCATAAATTGGTCACTTTTTATCGTAATAAAATGAAACTTTTTGTGTTTACTTTGTTTTTGTGTACTGCATCTTTTCCTAAATATAAGTGATAGGACCTGGGGACCGTATAAAAATTTAATTTTTGTAATTTTTTTCTAAATGGGTTTTTTGGTTCGAAAAGCACACAAAAACATTCTTTACCCTTTTTAAAACATTTTTCAAATTGGAAGTGCATATCTAAACCGAACGGATCGGGAATTAGCTATTGGGTCACATTAAGGCTGGACACCCTGTATATATATATATATATATATATATATGTCGCAGTAGACATGTTTTATATTTTCCGTTAAACAGCACAGCATGTTTTATTTTATTGTATGTGCACCCTGGGATTTTTTACACAAATTCAAAAAAATGTGCGGCATAAGTCTCGGAATCACCCTATAGAGAGTTTTAGATTTAGCAAGTTGCGAGAAATTATCATTCGAATTTCCAATTAAAAAAAAAAAATGAGACTTTTTCATTTAACAAGTTAATCTGTGCGTGATCAATAATATCACTCTTCATTTACTACTAAGAGAGCAACGAAGGGGCAAAATAAAGTAAAAGCGATTGGTGAATCGTTCGATGTGCGCATTGATACAACATATATAGTTTAAATAAGTAGTTTCAAATCACAGTTGTTTTATCTTAGTTAGCGTTATTCTTTTTAATGTGCGTGTGGGTCCCGAGCATTTTTCTCAAGATTTTTTTTTTCTTCATATTTTTGGATAATTTTACTCGTTTCAAATTTTTCTGCATATGCATTGAATCTGGCTCTTACAATTTTTTATAAATGAAATCAAGTGGCGGAAAAACAAATCATATACAATGGAAAATGACAGTCAATATTCAACAATATGAATTCTATCCCCAAAACTTTCGGATATCAAGCTTGTTTACTTGCTTTATTGAACTTCGCCGAAGTGGTTTGTGAAAATTAATAATGGAGATTTCTCATTTAAAAATACGCCTACTTTTTAGAGAAGTGATGAAATCAAGAGAATAATTGAAAATAAGCAATGCTGTATTACAAGATAACAATGTAATGTATAATTTTATAAAAACTTGAAAGGTTATCAAATCTATTGACCTCTCATAGATGTAAGTAGCTAAGCGCTTCAAGTTTTCATAAATATCTTTAATTTTACATTTAAAAGAAAGTAAATAGTGAATTTCTAGGTACCTTCGCCTCTAATCGGTGAGGTAGGATGGATTTATATGACGCGAGAAGTGTTTGAGCTTGAAAATTCTCTCAAAAATGTATTTTTTACATTTAGTCCACTTTTTAATAAAAAACTTGAAAAAAATGCTTATATTTATTTTCTTATGAATTTGCTGAAAAAATTTTAAATGAAAGTATTGCAGCAAAGATTTTCTTTCACTAGACTTCTTTTGTCCAAGGCAAAGTTGTATCTTTTGATATAACATGATAGTTTTGTAAAATTGTTGCCTTATGTAATTTTTATAATTTAAGTTTGCTTGTATTTTCACAAAGTGAATTTTGAAAAATGTTCCAAAACCAATTATGGCCAATATTTTATTATTTTTTTTTAATAAAGTAAGTAGTCAATATTTCTGGATCCTGGCCATATAGTCTTAAAATGGTTAAAGCATGGAGAAAAAAAAATCCTTATAGTTCCCACATTTGTAGCGTTGTATATAAGAAGTTTTTATTTTACTCAAATTTTTCTGTTTCGTGTCACAATGAAGTTCGGAAAAATAGTTCATGCCACGTGCTCGTTTAGGGGAAGGTGGGGTACAATTAAACATGGGATGCAATGAAACATACTTTAGAAAATCAGTAGGTTTGTCGTAGAAAGTTGTAACTCGCACACCTATTATACAAATATATTTTCCAGTCACTGATGTAATTTGGAGACATTCGTATATTTACAACAAGAGCTATAAAGAAAATTATTGGATTTTTACGATTGAAAGTAAGTTTCATTACTAAAAGAAATTTTGTTTTACCTCCTTGTTCTCATATGCATAATTATTTATTTTCAAATATTGTAATCACTCAAATATTGTAATCAGTTATAGTCTTCATACTCCAAAGCCGTAATAAGGCAAGGAAAATAACCTTGCCTTATTACGGCTTGAAAGATTATTTGCCGTAATAAAAAAAAAAAAAAATCCCTTTTCCAATATAAAATCATTCAAGCGTAACATATACACTACAATAAATATAAAACTTCATTCGTAGGTGATGTACAACTATACAACATAATAGAAGCTCATCTTACACAAAATTCAGTTGAATCACCTAAGCTCAATGAGGTATTAAACAAGTTACGTTGACGGTTCATGGACAGGACAGATACTCAATATATTATTAGGGGATTATCATAGCATGAAATGAAAAGGGGACTGCTGTTAACTAATTTACTAAATAGGCAGATTTGAATAGGTGATTTGTTTGAATTAAATTCGTAGGATGAAATGCAAGATGAATAACTTGTTACACTACAAGCTATTCATCTTGCATTTCAGAGAAATGCAAGATGAATAACTTGTAGTGTTTTATGAAAAGAAAGAAAACACAACAGTTTTTGTTTTTATTTTAATTTTGCATTTATAAGATAAATTAATCAAAGGTCACTGTCAAAAGATTTAGCTAGATAACACTTAGTAAAATTGTCAGTTGAAAGTTTGTATATGTCTAAACAATGTGAAATTACCTCTAAGAACAAACTTGAAATATAGTGCAGACTTTATAATTCATTTATATTTGGAATGAAAATTCCATTACACTGGCCACACATAATCCAACTTTTCCATATTAGAGCTGCATACTTTTGTAAAAACTCATAGAAAATTGCTATGTTTCGGGTTGAGGGCGTGGACAGATTTTTTCTTTTTCTTTTTTTGCGTGTGGTTAATTTAAATAAAATTTTATTGACATGATTATTGTACCTTCAAGAGTTCTCCTTACATGTAACTATAAACAACAACAAAAAATGCACACATTGAATCTGGTTACGTATGTATATACGTATATTGCTGTGCATGTCCAAAAAATACTCACTGATTTTTAAATTTAATACCTCGAAGACAAAGGTCAATAGAAGGAAACAAAATGCATGTTATGTTTATTTTAAAGACGGAAATTTGGATTCAGAAATTTCGAAACTAGTTACAAATGTTCTGACAGTTTGCGTTGTCAGCTTTAATCCTAAAAGTAGGGAATAATAATAGAAGAAGATAAAACGAAATGTTGGAGAAGCGTTAATTTTGCCGTGCATGAAAAGCTGCCCGAATAGCAACTGCTTCCTATGCTTAGACTTACTCCTTGTGATTTAATGAGACAACTATAAATTTTATGAAAAGTAAAATATTGTTATGAATTTTCGGGGCAACCCGCTGTTCTGGGGTTTAAAATAGTTTAAAATTCGTATTCTAGGCGTCAAATAGATAAATATTGCTTTTTTGTTGCATCAAAATCGGTTAATTTGAACGCGAGATATGGAGTTTGATGTTTCTCCATAGGTTTCTATAGCATTTTCTAGAAATCTCGAGAAACATCGGTCGTAGGGATTCGCTAACCTCACTTTTAGGGACTTATTTTTGACTCCAAATTTGGCGATATTTCGCCAAAAAGTCGCCAAACTTGGCGACATTTCGGACATTTGGCGGGATTTTTCCAATGGGGCCTTTAAAGTTTGTTTTACTGCATTAACCTCACATAATAGCCTATTATTACTCTTCGATTACGCAATCAAAATCTAGCTTGTTCCACGGATTGTTCTCTCCTAGCTACACCTAGCTACTCCTAGTCGTAGCTAAAACCTTGTTACATTCCACGGTGTTCGTCGTAGGCTATAAAAGCCTTGGGGTCCCCCAGTTTGAGTCGTGTTTCTGCTTGATCAGAGAGTAGATGTCCGTGAAAGTTTAAGTCTTTGTATTGACGCTATGAAGCGGTATTTTCGCTTGCCTTCTTGAAGCTTTGTTTTTAAGCTGTGAGTAAATTTTTCATTGTTGAGTCGTGAGGGAATGTTTACGATATCCCTTGTATGTTTCCACCGAATTTTTGCCTCTGGAAGTGTTTCATTTAGTGTGAGAAATACAGCATTTGTGAGAGCTTCTGTTCTAAGCGGACTGTAATAAGCACATTACCGGCTGATTGTGCTTGTAAATTTTGTACAGCTGATTGTTCAAGAAGCAATAAAGTTCGTGTACCATCCTGACGAGTGGACTCTTTACTAGAACTTTCTACACCTACTGTCAGTGGCGGCTCGTTGGTTTTTTCGAAAATTAAGTATGCAGATACGACGCAACTTAGACGCACGTAGAAACGTATATGCGTTTCCAGCAGTAAAAGGAAAACAATGCATGCAAGTAATCTTGGGTCTTACATTTCGTCACCAAGATAAGTTTCAGCAAAGGTGTTGTCTTGATTCAGATTCATTTTATTTCAATTATTTTTTAAACGATAATATCGAAAAAATGGCATTGCTTTAGCTCCGGAATACTTATTTTACTCCCATCTTAATTATTGCACTCGTTTGTAAAGAAATATTGTAGTGAATAACGATAAAAATAAAGAAAATAATAAGAAAATGAACCTACAAAAACGGTGTCGTCCCAGAACCCGCGGTAACCCCAAAGTGGGGTGGAAAATGGTGGGGATGAGCAGAGAGAGAGAATATTCTCTCTCCTTCAAGGTCGATAACGAGATCGTGGGGAGATCGTGGGATTGCAGAATTCAACTGAGCGATAGTCCCTCATTCCCCCCCCCCCCCCCACACACACACTTGCTTTTACACTCTCTTATTAGTTCTATAAGAACCCGTTCAAAATACAAAAGCGAAATGGGATGGGAGAATGGTTCAATATGAACCAAACTTTTTTTGGGGAATTTTAAATCATACTCATTCTTATGAAAAGAAAATTAATGAATATACAATGAAAAATATTATAAGAATTTTTTTTATCAACAAATAATGTCCCCCATCCCTCCCCCCCCCAAAAAAAGAAAGAAAAAACCTCGATTGTAGTCCGCTTTAATAATAAATACTCTAAGGAGACAATTTGATACAAATACATATGAATTATTAATGTAAGTAGAAATTACATTTTTAGAGAGATTAATTAAAAGGTTTTTGCAGATATCGTATAGCGAAAAGTTTTTTCAAGAATGTATTTTCCTTGGAATAAACTATAAATTTTGACTTCCTTTAACTGTATACAAACTTCAAAACAAAATACTGATTACGATAAGTTTCATCAAATGAATTATGCATTTAAAATAAATGCTTGAATTCAAACTTATACCCGGAATAAACTTGCATTTCTTAACATTTTTTATTTAAACATTTTTATTTTATTTTGGTGATTTCAAAGTTAAATTCATAAATAAAGTGAATTGCAGAAACTTTGAAAAGGGCTGGAAGAAAACAAGATGTTGATGGGTGATTTCTTTTCCTCTTCTACAATAAAGAAACAATATCACCGCAATTATTTAATATTGTTGTTTTGTTCAGGGAGAGCATTCTAGGACTATCTTCCAAAGAGGAAAATGTATTGAGCGAGCACTTTTTAAGGAGGCCTAACGAGTATCTATGTTACATCTGGGGAAAAACCTCCCAAAACTCCAGATCGACAACTGCGCAGTAAGCCGGAACGCTGGGCCTTCATGCTTCAGCCATCTGAAAATGTTCATCAATTATTTAATTGTTAATATTTTATAATGCATTTTACAAATTTAACAGTGCTTTATTGGATGTATCAAGTTGCGCTGTTTTTAAAAGCTCGTGATGTAAATATTTAAATAGTTTTAATATTTTAAATCAATAAAGTTTTAATGTAGTATCTCTGATCGGATCACTTTTTTTTTCAACACAAGGAATCCCGGAGAATTTTAAATGATGAAAAATCAGCAAATCCGTGAGATATTTTTTTACATATTTGGTTGTGGAATGTATAAGTACTTTTGTTTCTGCAATTCATAGAAATACATCAAGTGAGCAGAAATTTTATAGGACAGGAAGAATTATAATTTCAGAATTTTAGAATACTGGAAAACGAAATTTTTTATTCACCAAAGCAATATTCCGTTAGATTTTCAGAGAAATAGTACATGCTTATTAAATACTTATATTGTTAAATATAGTATTCTGAAAGATTGAAATTTGTTCGGTTATTCAAAATTTTCTTCTTTTTTTTTCTTTGTCTTTTTTGTGCGTGTGTTTGTGTAGTAATTTCGATTTCTCATTCATTTTTTTAAAATTTAACAAACGAAAGAATCAATGCCCAAAATAGTTAAAACATCATTACTGTTATACAACTTTTTGTAGCATTAAATAATCATTTATATATATAAATTTTTCTTTTGGCATACATACTCAGTCTTATAATTAAGTTGAATACCCTAAGTTAGTCTCTCAGTCTATATTTTAAATATACATATAGTTATAATTCGAAAATAGCAAGAATAACCTGATATACTGCAAAAATAATAAATGAATAATGCACAAAAAATATCACCCTTAATTTAAATCAGTTTTATCAATCTCTCGTGCGTTTTGTGAGCAACTTTTTATTTGGTTTGTTTCATTTTGTTCTAAATAAGGAAATATTTTTAAACAAGCGGTGGATACCGCTATAAATGTTTTTCTATCTTATTTTTCCACAAGACTACCACCTATCCTCAAATAGGGTAGACGATATAGTAGATATAGATCATTCATTATAAGAACTGTTGGGGATACAAATATATGTAGATGTTATTTTCTTAAGTAAAATAAAAATTGGATTATTGTTTTCAATAGTTTGTACACATTTTCGTAACACTGCTAAGGCTTTGAGATTTTGGGCTGGATTTCACACAGACATGAAATATATAACTCTTGATATTGTTTGGTATCCTATGTTTTCAGAGGTAGGATATCACTTTATTACGGAAATATCATAGCCAATCCCTCAATATAATAATATACCCCCTCCCCCCTTTTTTTATTGCACGCTGTTGGTGGTGCCTGATGAAGATGTGATGCATATTCTACAGCTTACGAAATATTGCAACAATAAATTAAAGCTGTTGTGAACTAATAGTATTTAAATATATGTAAAAAATACATGTGTTGCATATTTTACAGCTTACGAAATATTGTAACAATAGATTAAAGCTGTTGTGAACCAATAGTATTTAAATATATGTTAAATTATGTCGCATAATTTTATGTCGCACTTTTGTGACAGATTTTTCGGACAATTTTCAATAAAGGGGTTGAGAGATAAAATGACATAGTCATTAATATATATTTGCTATATAAGATTTGTTTTTCAAGTAGTTAATATAAATTTAGAGTGTAGGTGTGAATATTATTTAAATTGTTTCAAACTGTGTAAAAATTTCTATTAAAAAAAAAAAAAAGGTATTGAGAATGATTTTTTAAATAATTTTTCTGTTTAAAAATACTACAGATTCAATGATAAATTTTGTTGAATCAAAAATTTTAATCAAAAGCCATTAAGAGAACAAGTGAATTAAATTTCATTAAAATCCGAGATAGTGATTGTCGAATTTGGGTTTTTGCTGTTGAATTGACAGAGAATGGACCTGCTACTTTGATCACTATTTAAAACGGACTTTAGAGACGGACTTTTTTTTTTTTAGTATTTAGACTATTTAAAAACGGACTTTAGGTCAGAGTAAATGTGTTAGACCTTTTTTTTTTTTTTTTTTTTTAACTTAGTCCGTCAAGTCTTATATGGAGTTCCTTTTCAGACATAGCTAATTAAATATTGACACTTTTGTGTAGTTCAACTTAAAATAAGTTTAATTTTACTTAATTTGTTCATTTATCAATTGACCATACCATTTAATAATAACAATGAGAAAATTATTAACATTTTAAAAAAGCTAGAAAGCTTGCATGTGAGCAGTCTATAAACTTACATTTGTCAATGTAATTGAATTCCATCAATATAACTGAATGTTACACAGAATAAATTAATTACATGGAAAGAAAAACTATGCTAAAGATAAGTGTTTCAGTGTTTTTAAAAATGTTTTTCTTTCTTATTTACATAATTTCATATCACTTGATTTTGAATTAAAAAAAAAAAAAAAAAAACTTTATCAAAAGCTAAAGGGCAATGGGGCGTTTCGGACGGCCATGAGGCTACTGGAAAAAATTATCTGAATGGCAATTTTCAATAGAGATAAATACAGAATACACTAAAGTACCTATGTTAACGCCCTTTTGGACGCCCACTTGTTTCTCACATTTTGTTTTTAATTCATGCCCCCCCCCCCTTATCTTCTAAATATACAAACCCATTCAATATTGTGCGCTTTTTTTCCGTGATTCATTTTCGACTATAGTTTACATTGGTTTCAAAAACTGAATACACTGATGGGTAGTTTAAGTAATAAATGAAATATTGAGACTTAATAAAAGATTTATATTTAAATTTCAGTAAAGATATGAATTAAGTTTGAAGGAGGAGAAGGTGTATCAAGGTAGCTCTGTAAATATCTATGAAAATGGCTATTTTCATGATTTTTTTTCAAGTTTCCCACTCATGATAGAAATGCAACTTCTATTTAAAAAAATCAAGTCAATTTTTAACTTTATCTGCTAATTTTTTCAAATCAATACTGATAAAGTTTCATTCTTGAATAAATTTTTAATTTGATGTTCCCAGTTAGGAACATTGGACTGTAAAAGTTTAAAAGAATCAAGTAACAACAAAAAAATTGAGAATGTCCACTCATAAGACGTATTAACATTATTATAACAACCAGACCTAAAGAACATTCAGCGAGAGCTAAAGAACATTCAGTAAAAATCTTAAAAATGCAATATTTTTAAAGGTCTTTTGAAATGAAAGATGAATCAGAATAATTTGTCATGCAATTTCTGTGCTTCTCAAAGTGTTTTCTTAAACTTACTCAGTATATACCTATTGGCTTGTCCGAGAGTAGAGCTTGTATAGTAACATTGTGTATCGCACTAAACTAAGTTTGTTTTTGAAATTTGTATAGAACTTTATCATGAAAAGTCTTAAATTCTCTCATAACGAAATATTTAATATAATGGGCACCGTTAATAACATTTTTCAAGAGACAGTAACTAAAAACTTAAAAAAAAAAAAAAAAAAACCATGAAGGAAAAATCAGGAAAAATCAACATTGGGGGTGTCTGGTTCTTGGAGAGGATGCCTTGAGCGAGGTCACTTTTAAGGGGTTCTAACGCGCATTCACGTTATATTTCGAGAAAACCGCCCAAAAATGTAGGCCGTCAGATCGACACCCGCGAGTAGACAAGAACCTTGGTTCTTTACGCTTCATGCATCTACCATATTGACTGTGCTATCCACTCGCCCATATGGCAGGACCGTTACAGAATAAAACCTGCCTTAAGTAAACCCTTAACTAAGCATAAACTTATTATTTAAGAAAATATTTCTTGGTCCAGTGAACACTTAGTCTATTTCTATATAATTTTTATTCAACGGAAAATGAAGTAAACAGAAAGTCTTAAACAAAAGTATGTCTTTCTATTTAAGACAAGTTTTATCGTATAACAATAAAACTTAATTTCATCTATACCCTATTTAATTTTCGATTAAAATTATTTTCAAATGAAATTTAGTGTAATATGTATAGGCAAATCCGAAAGGTTCAGTTAAATACTATTATGTACCTTCATAAACATGTATCAAAATCATAAAAACTCTTATCGTTATTTTAAAGTTTAAATCCTACTTTAATAGATACATGTATCGACTAAACGTATATTTATTTAGCATTTTAGTCGATATATGTATCGACTTTAATAAATATATCTTTTCAATAACTTGCTTAAAAATAGACTACCTTGTAAATGATTACAGAAAGCATGCATGTAGGTTTTATGAATGATAAAATAATATTTATTTGACCAGGGCCGGCCCTAACAGTTTTGCCGCCCCGGACAAAAATATAAAATGCCGCCCCCCACAGTAAAATTACTATTAAAAGAAATAAATTATTCACAGATACTGTTTTCATGCCTATAAAACTGGAATAGCTCTTTAAACATAACACAGCATAAGAAAAACCACATTTATTAAAAACCACACATTAGGCTAAAAACCAAAAGAAAAAGAGAAAAATAAACAGTTTTTCTTCTGACTTTTAATTCCGCAAACTTCCTGACTTTTTCTCTTAAATCAATTTTTCAACTAATTCATGTTCGATAGCCAATGTAGCCAAGAGTTGTGGAACATAAGAAATGTTTAGTTAACTTTAATTTTGAGAAACTCGTCTCTGCACTTGCCACAATTATCGGCAAAGAAAGCGAAATTCTCGAAGCAATAGCAAGATGTGGTGTAAAATCTATAGTTGAAATTAGCTTTAAAATTTCAATTGGGCTTTCCTTTTTGCCTAATAAGGCCGTAACTGACACTATTTCCTTTACTAGATCAAGCGCGTTTATATTCCCCGATTCCCGATCGGTCAGCATTAACTCCAATTGTTTACACTATAAACAGTGTTAACACTGTTACACTGTGTTACAATGTTTAAATAGCACATTTTATTAGTGTCTTTCAACTCATTTATGCCGTGCAAAAATTTAAAATAATTGCATTGGGTACTTCTTAAATTAAATCTGCACTCTAAGGTATATTAATCGCTTTGTTTACTGTAAAAAATTAAAACTATCTTGAATTTTAATTTGGGATCTTTCACCAGATCATCTCGTGCTTCGCAATCAAGATTAACATGTTACGTGGCTTAAACTCAGCGTTAGCAGAATACTATCTTGTCGGTCAGTTCTCTTGGATAGCAAAACATTTCATTTAAAATCACATCCAATTGAAGATCCTTTCAAAAAATCTTTACAGTTTCTTAAGAGTTCTAGAACATGTGGTAAATCGTTGTCTTTTGACTGCAATAGCTTTATCGATTCGCGCAATTGAAGATTTTGTACCAAATAATGATAGAGCATAGGAACATGAACTGTTTGAGAGAGTTAAATAATCCTAGCCTCATTGGAATTAGATTTGTCAATACCTTTATACCTTACCAAGAATGCGATCTGTTCAATTTTTTGGCACCAGGAATGCAATCTAGAAATATGGGATAGTATTTGGCTTGTTGAATTTCATTAACAAAATGTAATTTGAATCCAACTGGAAACCTTGTGAAAAATCTATGCAAAATGTGTAAATATTTGTTTGCACATCACATATAAACAACTGAAGCGAATGAAATGAAATTTATAGCAGCACCAAAAGTGGCAACTTAATTTAAACTGCAGTTGCTAAAATATTTCTACTTCGTTTAAAAGTTTTGAGATTTAAAACTGTTGTTTGAAAACTGTATGTAAATGTATGTTCGTCCATTGTTAAAAAATGGCTCAATGGAATAGAATGAAATTTGGAATTATATATTGAATGGTAAGTTAATTGAAACAATAGATACGAAATTTTTTTAAAATAATTCATAGACTTTGTGATTTTGTAAAAATCGCTTAAAAAGTTTGTTCTGGCATTCATCAAAAACGGATTAAGAGAACAGAATGAAATTAGGTCATATGATGGGTAACAAAGCATCATTGAAATTTTTAAAAGATTTGAATAAACTGAAAAGGTTTGTAAAAGTTGCACTGTGCTTTTTCTTTCCTTTTTTAGGGGGCGGGGAGAGAGGGTGGGTAGGGCGTCACTTTAAGGCTTCTGGAGGTAATACAATAGGTGGCTGTTCGAATTAAACAAATTACATCTATTTCTTTTCTTTTCTTTTTTTTTTTTTGAGAAAATAGTGCAAAAATTTTACAGGCATAATATTAGAATTTCTAAAGTTAATAGAACAAAATTCAGGTACTATCGAGGAGATTGAGTTAAATAACATAGTTTGAATTCTTCCTAAATAAATATATATGTAATGTATAAAAAGGTAATTTGGGTTTTACTACTTCAAGCGGGTACTTTCACTGTAAGTTTTGCTTTCCTGTCATACTTGCCATGCGCGCTCTGGAGCTATGTTTTATTTATTTTGTTATTTGTCAGACATCAGGCCGTCGATTCTGAGTTCTTTAGAGTGTACACGTGTCCCCACGCCTTTGTAGCCCCGGATGCGGGTCATGTTGGTAAATATGTGTGGTTCGATTAGAGATAAGAGAGAGGCGGAGTTATGTCTTCGCAAACCACGTGGTATGATGAACGTAAATACACCCGCACATCGAAAATCGAGAGACTTCTGCCACTGGAACTGCTTAATTAGTCCACGCTGATTTTTGTACCCGTCTCCCCTCCCCTCTTCTCACTCTATATTGGAACTTAAATGTAATTATCAATAAACCATATTACCTGCCTTAACTCTGGAACTTTACTGGAATATCTGACGTCTCATATATATATATATATATATATATATATATATATGTATATACATATATATATATATAGTGGTCAGACAAAAAGGGGATTAAAATGAAATTTTGTTAAAGAGTAGGCGGTTAGTGAATTAAAATTTTAGGTTTTTAATTTTCTTCAAATTTGAATTATTTTTGAGGTATGACGTAAACTTTGATAAAGTTTTTCGCACATCAAGTAAAATCATCAAAATATAATTCAATCGGACGTTGCGGTGTTAAATATAGGCTACTTGCTATTGCACAGAATTTTCCACATATTCTCTTTTCAGTTTAATATTCATTAGTAGCATCTTCTTTTGCAACTTTAAATGACTTCTTGATGTAGGAAGCTCATCCAATAAAAGAAAACGTTAATTTTGAATGTAAAATGTTTTCTTTATTGACAGTTTGTCGCAGTAATTTGTTACTCTCTAACCTAACCTGTAATCTTTGAACAACACACAAGAGTTATAAATTTGCTTTCTATATTTCTGCCAGTATGTTAATTCCATTTTTTGTACTACATTTTTTGTACTAATATTATGATGCAAACGAAATTTCGCGCGGTTAGTAAAAAACAACTCAATGACGGACGGGTACATCAGCTAGTAAAGTTATATAGAATGATATTCTTCGGAATATTTTTTAACAATTCTTTTACTAATACGAAATGTATTTTTCAAATTCGAGCCAAGATCCGCCCCTATAATTTGCCGCCCCGGACAGGGGTCCGGTTTGTCCGGCCCTAGGGCCGCCCCTGTATTTGACTTCGATGCTCTACTTGTGGTAAACGAAATCTCGTTTTGATATAGATTTGGATCTCCATACTCGAAGAAAAGAACGCGTAAATGCGTAAATAAGAGTTTTCTTCCGGAAGAAAACACATTCAACGGAAATCTCTTTTTCAAGTGAAACTGCTTCGATTTAACAATAGCCGTGCATGACCCCCAAACTTGACCCCTCCACATGCTGGGTGGATTTTCTGCCTCCTGTGTAAGGGAGCATCTATAGGATTTTTGTTGCCCAAAAAGAGCTCTGAGAGGAATAGGAGATTCGGGAAGAAATCAGGGGGGCATAAAGGGGAAAGTAGTTTTTGACAGGTTGGCGGTTTGGCTGCGCGGAGAGTGAGACTAAACCTACAAAAACATAGCTAACCGAACATAACAAACCGAGGGAGAATCCGGAAGAGATAACCACAAAAAAATCCTCCGTGTGCACAATCAAAATGTGCGAACGGAATGATATCAGCAGCCGCTTTACTTCTGCAGTTATTGTCCGCTTCAATACTGTGCTGTAGTAGCTTGCAAAACAGTGCTTTAGCGATAAGCGTATTTAATAATAGTGGGGTGGGGGGCGAGTCAAATTTACGTTTTAAATTCACAAAATATAGAAGTGTACATAGTATTTTTTTTTTTACTTAATTTTTTAATACGTTTATTTTTTTTATTTTTTTCTTTGGGGGTTC
>JAWZYV010001448.1:0-24625 GCA_038373885.1 Cheiracanthium punctorium | reverse complement strand
TCCCTGAAAAAAAATTACCAATCAAAAATTAAATTTAATAAATAAGGGATTTTTAATCCATGCATAAAAAATTCACATTTTTCAAAGTTACATAATTTTTATTTAAATTACTCAATTCATTTATTGGTATATTTAAATCGAATCATTAAAAAAAAAAAACTCGGCTGTTCGAGCCTCGTCAGGGGGAGACCCCCTGAACCCCCTAATTTTTTAGTTTCATTATTGCAGTATTAAAACTATATTAATTTGACTATGTCATTTTATCTCTCTTCTTTCGTGTGTTTCGCCTGGTAACCCTATGTTGAAATTTTTATGAGTGTAACCTATTTATAGAAAAATACATGTGATGCATATTCTACAGCTTACGAAATAGTGTAACAATAGATTGATGCTGCTGTGAACTAATAGTATTTAAATACATGTAAAATTATATCGCATTTTTATGTCACTTTTTTGGGGCGCAATTTTCGGACTATTTTCAATAAAGGGGGTTGAGAGATAAAATGACGTAGTCATTAATAAAACTCATTAAATCTGTCACGCAGATTCAACTTCCACAAACTTTGAGAAATTCTCATTTAACTAACGTGACCGTAACGTAACGTTAACTCTCATATAACTAACGTGACCATACGTCCTCGAAATTCGAGGACAGTCCTCAAATATAGATCTTTTTTTCATCTTGTCCTCAAAAATACTTTGACTTCTTGGGGACGCGAAAAGTCCCCAAATTTAAAGATTTGTACATTTTCCCTGAAAGTTTCGGTTTAGTTTATTTCTCTCAGAAAAAAAAGTGAAGAAATAAAACAACTAAAAGCGCCTTCTACTCAGAGAAACATTGAAAATTGATCTCTGAAAACGTTTGTTATCATTGTGTGTGGAGCGTGTACACTGTACAGACATATAATAAAGTATTCGACTGTGCGCCGCCGCCGCGAATTTCGGTGAGGCGCATACCTCAAACGGCGAGTTACAGGGCATTACTTTTAAACACGTGAACAAAGCACACGGCAAGCAAACCCAAAAACACTACCTGCTCCACAAATAAGGTGAAAGTAAAGCCACAGGATGAACATTGCGGGCGATACCGACGTTGACTTCCGCCGATCCTGCAGGAGCCAAATCCTTCCACGATGCTCAAATCGAATTCCTTGAAAATAGTATGTCACTTAGCGGGAGTTTTCCGCATTCATTTTGAGGTATCGAGGTCTCGCACTTTTCTCCTTCCAGAATTTTTTCTTCGTAGTAATATTATGCTTGAACTTTGACACAAAAGTTCGCTTACAATTTTTTCACGCCTTTTGGTGTAAAAAAAAGGCTCTTTTCAGAGGATCTTAGGAGCCTTTCCCTACACTTAAAAAAAACATCATTCGAAAAGTTTCGGGATTATGCGAGGAAATTTTTTTAAATTTAAATATAAACCGTTATTACTCGAGAAATATCATTCCAAAATCTTAAAATATCAATAATTTAAAAACAAGTGTAATCTATTTCTAATAAGTTGTAATAAATTAGTTTTTATTAGTAATATATTTATATGGCAACATCCTTAAAAAATTATTAGAACTCGAGTGCTATTTCTTTCAAGCACGGCGTGGTCACTTTCGTGAAGCAATTAGACACTTTTCAAGTTTTTATAAATATATTTTGAGTATAGTTAGAAAACGCCAGGCGAATATTGTTAAACAGTTTTGGTAGGAGATTTTAATATAGATTTCTATTCCGAAGAAGTGTTTTATGGAACAAAGAAGGAAAATACGGTACACTCATGGATTATGACGCCCGTTCCAAACAGTATTTAAAATAACGCGATATAGTTGGAATATGCCTATAGATCGAATATGCCTGGCGAAGATTGTAAAACAGTTTCAGTAGGCGATTTTGAGATAGATTTCGATTCCAAAGAAGTGTTTTATGGTAAGAGTTGATTCCTATTTTAACGCCCCAACCAAAAAATTCTGGATAAACTGTTAAAATAGCAAATAATTTAACATTTTATCCAGATTTACAGAAATGCCATAATGCGGTAGGTGGTCGTGTATCCTTCTATGAATACATCTGCCATAGCTAAAAAGATTATAACTAGATAAGGAGATGGATTATAAAATACCACTTAATATAAAATAGCTTAATATAAACAGCAATTTATGTATATGTCTTAAACACAGAATTTCATTAAATAAAGTAAATATATTTTGCTTAAAAGCACTAGTACAAAAATTCTAGAGATTATTTTTCCCTATCTTTGCACTTATGTTAATTATCACAACTTCTACTTCTGTATGGCCTATTGTACAAATTTCTTTGATTAAACTGAAACTTTATATATATGTATATATATATATATATATATATATATATATATATATATATATATATATATATGTAATAATAAAATAAACTTTGCTAATTTAACCTAATTTAATTTAATGTTATTGGAAAAATCCTTCTTTAATCTTTTACTCTTACTGTAAAGTTTGTTTCTCGGTCACACAAATATTACGCTCAGAGACGTTTTTTGAAGTTCCATAAGGAGAAAATTGTTTATTCAGCAGCATTCTCGGTTTTCTGTGGTTTTCATTGCTACATGCTTTTAGAACTCCTGGGTAAGCAGGTGTTTCTCATTTCTTGATTGACAATCTAGTTAACTAATTACGTTTGAGAGTAACGCCTTCGTGATCGTGCTGCACCCTGCCAGCAGGTGTAGTAACTAAGGAGTATTTAAACAAGAGCACGGAAATTTCGAGAGCTTCGTCTTAAAGATACAAATCGATCAGGATGAAGCTATAGAGCTTGATTTTACTCCAGCCACTGAGGAAAATAATCAAAATCTTCAGTTAGCCAATAAAAGTGAACTTCCTGCTCTCTTAGCTAAATATGTCAAAATTTTCGCAAAAACAAAATATGATGTAGGTAAAATTAACATGGAACCACAAAGAGTTCATTTGACATCTGAATTACCAATTGCACTAAGAGCTTATAGAACCTCCCCTAAGGAGGAAAGTGAAATAAGAGAACAAATTCAAAATTTATTAGAAGCCGGTTTAATTAAAGAAAGCCACTCCCCTTACTCTGCACCCGTCACTTTGGTGCTTAAGAGAGAGGAAGGAAAGAAAACACGTCTTTGTGTTGACTTTCGTAAACTTAATGCTATTATGAAAACAGACGCAGAACCATTACCTAGAAGATGCTTTTCAAAAATTAAAAAATGCATTGATTCAAAAGCCAATTTTAAGGCTTTATGACCCAAGAAGTCCCTGTCATCTCTTTGTTGATGCTTCAAGTCATGGAGTGGGTTGTGTTCTGAAGCAGGAAAATGAAAAGGGAGTTTTACACCCAGTGGCATATCATTCGCGCAACTTAAGAAGTTATGAACAAAATTATGCTATTACCGAATTAGAGTGTTTGGCTATTGTGGATGCCTTGGACAAATTTTATCATTATTTACATGGGCAAAAATTCATCATACATACTGACCATGCGGCTTTAACCTGGCTAAAAAATGTTAAAAATTTAAGGGGGCGTCTTTTCCGCTGGTCATTAAAACTTAGTATGTTTGATTATGAAATTAAATATCTAAAGGGCTCCACTAATATTGAAGCTGATATGCTGTCCCGGTCACCTGCTGTGGAACATATTTCGCACCATGTCCACCTTCTTGATGTAAATGAAATTAAAGAAACTCAAAAGAAAGAAAATGTCATAGAAAATGGTAAAAATTTAATTGAAGTAAATGATGTTATTGTAATTAAGAAAAAAGGACTGTATAAGATTTATGTACCATATGTACTATGTCTATAAGATTACCCCTGCTCGAGAAAACTCATAACCAATTTGGACATCCAGGAATATACAAAATGGTAAATTTAATTACACCTCAATATTATTGGCCTCATATTAATACAGATATTGAAAATTATGTTAAACATTGTCACACATGCCAAATAAACAAAAAATGTAAACAAAAAAGATTTGGATTATTGCAGCAAGTACCTCCAACTGATAAACCTTTTGAATGCCTCTCATTGGACACAGTTGGTGGGTTTAATTACTATAATTCTACTAAAAAGTATTTGCATTTGATCACAGACCATGCAACTCGTCATGTGTGGGGGTTTCCATCTAAAAGTGTCACAACAGAAACTTATACAAACTGTTTAAAACCGATATTTCAAATTCAAGTTCCAGAAAAATTATTAACTGACAGAAATGCAGCCTTTACTTCTTCAAGATTTAAAAAATTTCTTCGTAATTATAATGTAAAACATTTAATGACATGCAGTCATCACCCACAAACGAATGGGAAAGTGGAACGCCTGAATCAGACTATTGTCACAAGGTTAAAATGCAAAGTTAACGCTTCATCAACTAGAGTACCATGGACTAAATTACTAGAAGAAGTTTTAAATCAATATAACATAACTCCACATTCTGTTACACTGTTTTCACCAAGTTATTTAATGTATGGAACTTTACCTTATGATCCATTATTGCCAAACAATAATTATTATCCACCTCTTGATGAAGCACGTAAATTAGCTAAGGAAAGAACTATACAATATCATAACAAAAACAAAATCAGATATGATGCTCACTTTCTCCCTGTAAAATTTAAAGTTGGTGATGAAGTAATATACGAAGAATTTGAATATCCTAATACACGTAAATTAAGTCCACCTTATTCAGGTCCATATAAAATAATACAACAACTTTCTGAAGTAAATTTTGAAATTGATAAACCTAGTCCTCATTTTAAAAGAGATTCCGAGATTGTGCATTCATCTAAACTAAGATATTATAATAATCCACAAAAATTTAAACTATACCATGAATAGACCTTTGTGAAAAGTGTAAGTTTGAGCAAACTTAAAATGCTAACAAAATCATACCACCCTGTACGGGGTAATGGTACTGTACAGCTGTGATTTTTTCTCAATTCAATTTTAATATTCAACATTTTTACATTACACACTGTATACATCACACAAATTTTGTCTTTGTTTACATTTGTATTTACCCATATTGCTAAGAATTAGTATGTAAGTAAAAATATCCATTTATATCTTATTGTCATATTGTTATACTATGTTGTTGCATTTCAATTGTTATAATATATTGGTCACTTTATTTGGAAAATTATTCCCAAAACTATTTCCAGATATAGTGTGATATTTTATAGTGTTGTATATACGTTACTATGCAGGAATATTTTGATTCTTTATACTATAGTGAAATTATATTAGTATTATTTTTATGAATAAGATCCAGTATGTGTTTTGTTTAGTATTTACTTATTTGATTATGATATATTTTTTAATTAACTCCGAAAAATAATAATCTGCAGATGCATCTAATTCAATGTGCTTACATATATTACAATCTACCATCAGAGCCTCAAGTACTTTCGCTTTTCTTGTGTCAATGACTGTGGACATTATAACAGATATAAACACTAAACTTTGGACAATGAAGTAGAGGCTCAACGGAACTAATGATTGTTTATATAAGGGATTCTTTGTTGTTACCCGTATCGTTACCCTTATTGTTATCTCTTGCGCGCGTTAATATACTAAAATTCACCACTACTAGTGCTATTATAAATATTATTTTGTATTGAATATTTTTTCATGTCATAACTGTATTTTGAGAAATTGTGTATGCGGAGAAGGCTGGTGATCTTAATTCTACAGTCAGAGTTAAAAAAAAAAAAAAAAAAAAAAAAAAAAAAAAAAATTCACATTTCAAAATTTCTTTCTTGCTCCGTTCGGGTTGAGTGCCACCGACTTGCAGGCAAGCCGGTTGCCCTCCTCTTGGAGGGGGGGGATATGTAATAATAAAATAAACTTTGCTAATTTAACCTAATTTAATTTAATGTTATTGGAAAAATCCTTCTTTAATCTTTTACTCTTACTGTAAAGTTTGTTTCTCGGTCACACAAATATTACGCTCAGAGACGTTTTTTGAAGTTCCATAAGGAGAAAATTGTTTATTCAGCAGCATTTTCGGTTTTCTGTGGTTTTCATTACTACGTGTTTTTAGAACTCCTGGGTAAGCAGGTGTTTCTCATGTCTTGATTGACAATCTAGTTAACTAATTACGTTTGAGAGTAACGCCTTTGCGATCGTGCTGCACCCTGCCAGCAGATGTGGTAATTAAGGAGTATTTAAGCAAGAGCGCGGAAATTTCGAGGGCTTCGTCTTAACTTCGCGCTTAGCTTTTAGGAGTTTGGAACGTAAAGCTTAGCTTCGAGCCTTTAGACTACGATGTAAGAAGATAGCCACGGAACGAATAAGGTCGCCGGCCCGACTCCTGCCCTCTGTCTGAACTTCGAAATAAACTATTTAACCTAGAACCCCAATGGATTTGCGTCAATTATTCCAACAAAGAATGGCGTAAGGCCCATTCTTTACATATATATATATATATATATATAAATCCCAGCTTTGTTCTCTGAAATAAGTATGACTAAAACCTTATAATTTCTTTTAAAGCTATATAGTTAAAACCTTGTTAAAACAATTCCAAGTTGTGACCAAGCTCTTTCAAGGGTACTTTTAAGGGTACTTAAATCACTTAATTTACATCTTTTGAAGTCCTACCCTTCATTAACAGGGTTCATACTCATTTTTCAAAATGAAATTCCCTGAGTTTTCCAGGTGATTTTTCAAGAATTTCCAGGTTATCGCAAAAAAATAAACATAAGATAAAGACTAAATACTTTTTATTTATATGCCCCATTCTAAGGTAATGAAATTATGATAGCACTATGGTAATCAAAATTATACTCCCCCTCAATTATCGCATAATCAATGGATTACATTTATATCAAACATGGTTTTAAATTCAATTTCACCTATAAATTATCAGAAATTATGCAACAGCTTTAAAGAAGTAAAAAGAATTTTTGGGACCACTTCACTGATTGATAGTTTCAAGACATGTTTTTTATACTACTGCCAGTACACAAGGCTATTGGTAAAAATTGCCCCATATGCTTTAGAACTAAGTAAATTCCACCAATCCTATGCATAAACAATGAAATATTTAACACTAATAGGAACACACATTCTACATTGTAACCTAGCAAATATCAGCAGAGTTTGTATATACTTGATAATATTACACAATCTAACTTTGTGCACAGTACACAACACAACAGCCCCTCCAACTCAAATGAGAAAAGGGGGCAATCACAAATGCTCAGAACTGCAGACAAAATGAGAAGCAAGTGTGCTATTCGTCCTAAGCAGTCTTAAGTGATAGATGATTCATCTTGTATAATCCATTTCCAATTGCATGAATGCTTCATTAGCGAAGTAATTGACCCTTGAATAGGGTGAAAGCCATAAAAATAAAGAGAAGGGGTAAATTTTCTTAAAATTCCAGGGTTGAAGCTGGATTTTCCAGGTTTTTAAAACAAAATTACATTTTTCCATGAGATTTCCCTGAGTTTTAAGAGCTAATTTTCAATTCCCTGAGTTTTCCCGGTTTCCCTGAGGGCGTAACCCTGATTAATATTTTAAATTATACTTAGATGAAATAAGGATAAAATTCCTTTTCATAAATAGTGGTACTAAAATATATAAAAGAAATTGAAGAGGTAGTAGCTAGGCATTTTTTATTTATTGAAACAAATACCACTTAAAAAATTAAATGCTGAATATGCTAAGAAAATTGCCCATATCTCATAAAATTCCCAACAAATACGAAAAGTAATTAGGTTACTTCATGCATCCTTTATATTCATTATTAAATGTTCTAGACAGCAAAGTGCTATAAAAGAAAAACATAAAATACAAGTGGCATAAATAAAAATATAAAGTAAGAAGTGTAATTTTTTTATTGAAAAAAAAAATGCTACAAAATAAATATACAACAAAATCATAACATTTTCTTTAGTCTTTCCATCCTTTCGCCACGCCTGTCCGAGGCATATCGTAGCCACACATCTTTATTACATCTTCAATCTCATTTTGAGATGTCGCTTTAAAAGCAGCATTGGTACGCACACACACTACAAGAAAAGAAAAATGTTACAAAATTTTTGAATTAATAGTAATAAAATTGTAATGTACAACCCTCCTCCCTTTTAACCTCACAAATCACCAGCTAGAAGAATTTGCAGATGAAAATGTCTTTTTTTTTTCACTGAGCAACAAAATTATTTACTTTACTAGACAAAAGCAATACAGCACACAAACATAGCTGCCAACTTTCCAAGAAAAAGAAAATAAGGAACCCAGCATGTGCTCATAAAATCAGAAATAAGGAACACAATGCGTGGTCATGAAATGCATGATTAAATATGCAATTAAAAATCTTACATTGCAAAAATTAAGTTATCATGTAATGATAACTCATGAGATGATGTGCATAGATAATCATTAATTTATAAAAATAAAATATACTTAACTCAATTTCTACAATAGACTTAAATGTTTAATGCAATAAGTACTTGAAAGAATAATAAGATAAATATCATTCAATTAAATTTATTGATTTGTTTACAAGGATAAATGCTTTACCAAAAGCTAAATATGTTACACGATTTTCCTTTATTCTTTTAATTCCTTGCACAGAAGCTGAAAAATGGAACATTTTGGCTTAAGAAAGTATTTACGGAACAAAGTTCAAAACCGGAACGAATCCGTATAAAACGGAACACTTGGCAGCTATGCACAAGAATACATATAAATGTCACATTTACTTGAACCATTTTTAAATATGTTTATATAGATGTATAACCTTTTTTTCAAAAGAAAACTTTAATATAATATGCAATGTTAAGGGTTTCTTTCGTGTTTGCATTGGTTTAAGGCCTGGAAAACTGGCAAACCACACATCAAAGTAGATCACGTGACATGAAAATCTACTTTTCTCAAAAAAAAAAAAAAAAACCACGGCAGATTTTGAAATGTGACGAAACCCATGTTAGAAAAAGAAGCTTCATTACCTATTTTCAAATTTTAATAAAGCTTTTTAAGCCAGGGTTGGCAAGTTTTTGACGCATGACTGTTTTTGACGGTTTTAACCATGGTTTAAACTGTCACGTCAAAAACTGTCAAAAAACTGAAATATTGCACTTTAAAATATATGCAAATTACATACATTAATTTACTTTAATACAATTACAAATATTGATCGATTGTTATTGATTATTGATATTAATCTACTTAAAATATTGACTGTAGTAAAAATACTAATTGATTTCTTCAAAATTGCACACATTGTGAAATATTATAATATTAACTTTTAAGAAATATTGTAAACATCTTTTATACATTTTTTTTATCAAGCATGTTGTCTAGAAACAGAAAAGAGAGTGGAAAAGTAATTTTATCACATATCTAATATGTTTAAAACATTATTCTTGCTGTTATAATATTAAAATTCTAAATTATCTATCTGCATCAAAAATTAAGACTGTCTTTAAAATTTTCCATGGCTTGTTAGTTTCTCCACATGTAAAATACCAATACCATTTTGTGATAAATTTCAATGCTGCATCACATTTAATACATTGGTTACATTCAATAAATTGGCAATCTATATTGAATGAGGTTCTATTGTGAATGGGAAACTTTTAGTATACTGATAATTAAAGATGTTAAGCTTTATTTCATTTTATTTAAATGACTGAAATTTTTATATTATATATGAAAATATATATAATAAGCTATTTGTTTTTGCTTAAAACCCTTTCAATTTAGGTATTTAGATTAAATCAAAATAAGTTTAATATTTGCTTCTACAGGAAATGTTTAGCCATACTCAGTTTGAAAATTTGGAAGGACTGTTGAACATTATTTATATATTAACTCTCCCTCCAAATTATATGTATATATACTACTAAATAAATTAAATTTTAAAATTTTTATCCTATAAATGGTATTTATTTATTTATACAAAGAAATGCACACTACAGGCAATTATTAATGAGCCCAATAATTGTCATTTTTTAATATAATAATTATTTTTCAATATAATTAACTTTAATTATGTATTTAGTTTAATGCAAAATGAAAATGTACTGCACAATCAGTTTACACATTGTTCTATGGATTAGTTTTTGATTGTTTAAACCAGTTTTCGACTGTTTAAATCAGTTTTTGATGCTTGTCATGTCAAAAACTAGTTTTTGACGTCAAAAACCCAACCCTGTTTTAAGCACATAGTAATACCAAAGAGATATATATTAGCTTACCACATGTGAAAAGAAGAATACACTCTCCTTACAGTATCTTTGTGGTCTTTGCCACCAAGGCAGCCACACCTTCTAACCTAAAATATAATGAGAGATTATTAAAAAATTAGTAAAAGAAAATACAAACTAGGGATGCACCGAATATTCGGTTGGTATTCGGTATACTGCCTATTCGGCAGACAAACCGAATATTCGGTTCGGACGAATACTTAAATAATAGGACACCGAATAGTAAACAAATTTTAAGTATTCACCAATCGGTAAACAAATACATATTTTTATATGATGAATGAGAGATATTGTATATTGCTATAGTACTAAATTGGTTCAAGTTGTTACTTACAAATATCACATAAGCATTAGAAATCCTTAGAAAGTCCTCCTGCTGAGGCACCCCCCATCCTTTGCTGATAGCCCTAACGTAGCGTTCCACAATCGCACAAAAACTAATATCACAATGAAATTAGTTTTAATGTAAGAGAAAACACTCAGATTTTAAATTTGAGTTTCGTTGCTTTTCAATTTTTCTTAAATCTTATGACACATACAGTGGCAGCCCGTGGTCAAAAATGTTAGTGCAGCCGGAGACATATGACCCCCCCCCCTCCTCTGGACAGGAATGGAAAATCTTTGTTACTGAATTCGAAAGCTGGCAGATTAAGCCCTCACCCAGGATTAAAAAAAAAAATTACATAAAAAATGTAAGAGATCCTATTTTACTTCCATAAAATGGACATAAATTTCAACCAGTCGCTCCTATCCTCACAATTGCATTAATCCGTGTCTGATTCGAAGTTTTTTTTCTTTTCTTAAGTCAAATCAATCCTCTTTTCTTTTAAACTTGCGAATCAGTCAGTGATGTCCTCATAAAAAGGCGTTGTTTTAATTCCGATATCATTAATTTTAAAAGCTCTTTAAATTTCCCCTTGTTTAAAGAATTTTCTCCCTCGCAATGTCCTCTAAATGCCAGTTCTTGCTTATTTAAAAAAGAATACTGCTTTGATGGGTAATTGCATGAAGCGTCTATTCAGGCTTACCTTCTTGATAAATTCAGCAATATAAAGTAGAGAGTTTTCCTTTAATTTGTCAGCAATTTAGCTCCCACTTCTTATCAACTCCTTAAATTTTAAAGAATTTTTTAAAGGTTCGATTGAGCTTTCATGTATTTTACATGCTCATGTGATGGTGGTTAATCCATCATATCCAGTACCATTCCAAACGCTCTTTTATATATTTAAAAAAGTTATTAATAACATATAAAGGAAACACACTTGGATATTAAATTTTAAAACATTTTAATTTTTTAAGTTTAACACCATATGACATATTGTTTAAGAAAAAACTAATTAAATTAATCATTGCAATCAAAGTTTAACAACGGTTAATAAGTTTAATAATACAATTTAATAATACCTGAAATATGCAGGTACTCTTACTTAAATAAGGGCTAATAAACTACTATTTCTTATTCCCTATAAAAGTTTTTGATCTTTCATAAAAGTTTTCCAGAGGGCAGTCAGATTGAACTGACTTTTGTATCTTGTCAACTCTTTTTAGAAAACAGAAGAGAAAATACTTCATTGAAAAAGTAATGTCTAAGCCCTCATATTTCATACAATTGTGTGAATGTGAACCCTGTAAAAGAATTCAAGAAATAAAAAAACTTCAAATAACTTTCTAATCTGATAAAATCGTGCATGGTTGGTAAATTTGTCACAACAGCTTCTTTTGGTGTTGTTAATGGTTTTTCCGCAAGTATGTTACTCACACTTGAAGCGTAGGAGTCCACATCACTGCAATATTTCACCAAGGTAAATGCCAGAAGCATGAAATTATTGATGGTTTCGAATATGATTGGCAACAGTTAGCCGAAAAATAATTTGGCGGAAACAATTGCCGGGATAATACGTAAATACCCTAATTTTCTCAACATGTCCCACAGCTTATCATCCAATAAAGTATTTTTATAATCATTTTATGACTGGAAATGTCACCAGTTATTCTTTTTGTACATTTTGCGAAGTCGGCCACCATCGAGTATTATGATGACACCCAAAATTTTTAGTAACCCTATCCTAAATAAATTTAATGACTAATACCGTTAAAATAAAGAAACTTGATTTTCGTTGAAATGAGACAAATAATTTGGCCAACACTGCACTAATCATAGAGAAAAATAAGGTATAGGGCAGCCAAGCTGGCCGCCTTGGTGGCTAGTTGGTTTAAATTATACATCAGCCTCATAAGTCATTTTTTTCATTAAATTTCTATTGTAACGGCGGATATAAATTGCTATGTTTTGCTTCTATTATATCACATTGATTTAAAGTTAACACATAATTTCAATTTATATTTTACTAAAAAAGTGCTTTATTATTAACTAAAAAAATGATTTCAGATTGAAACAATTTTTATTTTTTAAAACCAAGAACAGAGGATACACAAAGTTAATGGCCTATTTGATTTCAGAGAGAAAAATGCTCAAATTCTTAAAAATTAAGATGCTTAACTGTTATTCTAATCCTTTGTTATGAGGAGACAGAACTGTCATTTTGGAGAAATTCATGTAGCTAATTGCATTTTGAACAGAGGATACAAGAAATACCCTCTCAAGTCCTACTGGTTGCCTCATCGTGGCGAGAGGGTGCCCCTGGGCAGAATGGGCGATGTACGTCGGGAGAATATTCTCCCGGTAGGGCCACCCTAGGCGTGAAGGCCATTCCATTATGCTCTGCTAAAATCAGTAGGTGAATGGAGCCAAGACAGTCTTCAACCTTTTGGTGCTCCGGTCATTTGACTAACTGAACTGCGCATTACCTCCCCATGAATCCGTTGACTCTTGATTCTGAAGCTGCATCGCCCGTCGAATTGCCCTTGCCCTCGAGTGTGATAGAGGTTCCTCAACTGCACTAACAAGACTTGCCAGTGGGCACATTAAGTGCCTCTCGTTTTCTGGAGGGAAAAAGAAGTACGACTCCTGCTCAAAGTGCGGCGTACAAGAGGCTTCGCCTCGGCACATTTTGGATTGTTTGGGTCTCTCTAGGGAGGACATCTATGCAACTCCCCTTCTTGTGCTGGACTTTTTAAGAGTCAATGGAATTCTGGATCTTGTCTGACTCCGTCAGACTTTGGAGGATAAGAAAGAAGAAGAAGAGAGAAAAACTGTGACAGTAATTCAAAGGATAATTAATGCTGATATTTTTATTTCTTTTGTAATAGAATTCATTTAAGCTGTAAAAAAACATCCAGTAACTGAAATTACTCTATCGAATCTACATCCCTTTTTGTACGGTCAAACCTGTCTATCTGAAATTTCTGAACTTCTTTACATTTACAATCAAATTTAAATGTATTTTCCATGCCTGTATCAAAAAAATTATCTTCAATAACTCTATATCTCAAATTTTAGCTGCGTCAATTACAAAAAATAGTGCTTTAAGAGTAAATTTTTCGGGACAATAGATAAAATTCTCAGGTAAATTTTGCTATAAAGAATTGACAGTTCTTGTTAACATTAGAAAGCTAACAGAAACAAAGGAAGTTAGACATCAAAAGTCGTTGAAAGATTTATTTTGGATTGTTAAGGGTTACATACACATATTTGTATTTTTAAAAGCATTATGGATATATGTAAAATAAATCTGATATCATACCGAAATATGTTTTTACAGAAAGAGGAAATTAAACGTTTTTAACTGAGAGCATTTAAAGCCTCTATCTTGAATTTTTTTCCTTTCCCATTTGATTTGAGATAGACAGGGTCAACTGTAATTAACAAATTAAGTGAACAAGTAAAACTAGAAAAATATGTATACATCCATTACTGAAAAAAGGCAAAATTCCCAGTTTTTATTGAGTATATTTTAAAATGTCTCAAACTATCTTACAAGAATATTTTAAAACAATTATTTCTAAAACAATCAACCATCCCTTGGATCCCACACTTCGGATTTCAATTAATGTGCAATACAAATAAAGTAGATTAAAGACATTAGAATGCAATGTATATATAGATTCTAAGGACATGCTATTAAGTTTATTAAGCATTTCACGAAGCCCAAAGTTATAATATCGCCCATCTCCCATGCTAACTAAATTTATGCTTCTAGGTGTGTGTAATAATGTCCTTGCATCTGCTGGCAAGTTAGGAAACCAATGTACCCTTCAGTAAACTTGTTAATGCACTCTGAGGCAAAATTTTAAGCTTAAAAACCACTGCCACAAAAACTCGTGAATATTAACTTCCGGTTCAGAATCTGAACCAGAAAAGCTGCTTCCGCTAACTACACGATTTTCATCGGAAGAATTTGAAACAGTAGGCCAAAAATTATCAGTACTGAATTCATCAGAAGACTCTGAAACAGAAGGCGAAAATGTATCATTACACAATTCATCAGATCCTAAAACTGTTTTATGACCTAATAATTCATTATTCTAAGTAAGAGATTTCAAAATTAATCTTTGAGAAATGTCTGCTGTTTTCGCAGATATTCTAATATCTTTTACACGAGATTTTATTCTAAATTTAACCAGTCGCCGTATAATGCGAGGATCACATTTCTCGTTCCCATTCATTGCACATTAGAATGATAATAACACTTAATAATACTATATTTAATAATACACTCAATAATACTACTTACAGGGGGAAAAAATAATATAAATAATATTTACCTGTTTTCAGATTCCATTTTCAAGATTCAGAGATATTCACTTCACCTCTACAGGAGGAACCACGAAGTAAATAGGAATGCGGCGCCTTTGGCGGCGGGTGACAGGGTTACTAGATCAAAAGGGCTTAAAAAATAGCCAACTTGGCGATCAATGATAAACTTATATAGTGCATATTGTGATGGAGTAATGGTCCAGATTTGGCGCATTTTTAACAGCTGGTGCTTTTTTTTTTCTTTCTGCTGCAATACACATTTGATAGCACTGTAAACAGATTTTTAAAAAAAATCACCCAAATCCTGTCAATGTGGTAATGAATAACATTTCGTAAGACAATCAAAGAAATAAAAAAGCTCCGCTGAAATGTTCATGGCGGGATTTTTAGTGGAAAATAAATTTTAAAAGTGAATAATAAAAAAAAAAGGTACCAAGGGGGGCAATCGCAATTCCAGTAGAAATTTTAAATAACAACAAAGGGGGGAAAACTTATGTTAAATGTTCAATTAATAGAAAAAACACTCCAAATACTAGTGCTAAAAGATAAGGTAAATAAAAACTTCTAGTATATAAAGCACGTATAAAATGATATATATAAAAAGATACAATCGTTTCGACAGAACATGCTTGATTGTGTTTATTTTTTTTTCTGTTCTCACTGCTTTTGCGCGACTGAAGTAGGCAGAACAATTTTCTGTCGAAACGATCGTATCTTTATCAATTATTATCGTATCTTTATCTGAAAAAACGATATAGTTAAGACATGTTTCATTTTCTTTAACCTATTTCACCATTATCCATAAAGATAATTGCATTTGCCTATGATCACTAATTTGATGAACTAATTTTTATCCGCATTCGCGAAATGCCAGTAGCTGCGAATGTGTTGCTAATTGAAACCACGAACATTTAATGCTTGGAAGTGAAGGGCTATTAAAAGATTCAGATTATAACACTGATACGAGAAAATACTCATTTAAGTACCCTTTTCATCGTACTTAAGAAGAATTTCATGCTTCAAATGGTATCGATCACTTATTAAATGTCGTTTATCTGATTCATGTAAGGGTGGAAAACATTCATGTTCTTTGGAAGTAATTTGAATGTTTGGGTTGAAAATTTTAGATTTAGTGTTCTTTTAACACCTGAATCGAAGATTTTGAGTTAGGATGCATTATCTAATTGTTGAAAAAAGTTTATTCGTATATTTGTACAGGTTCGTTGCATAGACTTGTGTAATGCTATTAGGGCCTGACCTAATCAGATTATTAAATTAGGATAACATTCACATTCATACGCTTCAAGTTATCAAAATATGCACTTTGTTGCATTTAAATCGATTAACTAAAATGCAAAACAGGAAGTTTTGGGTTTCTCCATTGCTTATCCTATTGTTTGGAATTTTTTCACTAAATATTGGCGATATTGGTCTGCGGACATCAATTTTGAGGACTTATTTTAGCTGCCGAATTTTGCGATATTTTGCTCCAAAGAAAGCCAAGTCTGGCAACATTTGGCGCGAATTAATCAATAGGGCTTTTAATGTTTGCTTTCCTTTCCTGGTATTACGTGACCCATGTGTGCGACCATCGAATTAGAATGTTATGGAAACTAGTATGAAGTTCGGAAAAAATTAGCAGAACCTATAAATATAGAAGGGCAGATCACCTCTCAGTTCAGTTTTGATTGAATAGAGTATTTTCACGTGACGTCACTGAAATTTATTTTAGGTCAACTCGGATATTTATAAGGATTCAAAGCCACGTTTTCGGCCAGTGACCCTTCTCAAGTGAAAGAATGTTTGACCAAAAAAAAAGTTGGTTCCTAAGGAGTGACATAGTGATAATGACTTAGGTGAGAGAGCTCTATGTTTGTAGCATTACCAATTGAGTGATAATGACTTAGGTGAGACAGCTCTATGTTTGTAGCATTACCAATTCACTTTGCTGTGAGGCTTTCGTTTGTTTCTTGAAGCTTTTTCTCTTGAAAGGAATGTTAGTAGCATTACCATATCTCTCTGAGTCCAATTTGCTGTGAGGATTTCGTTTGTTTTTTCCCTTCGCTTTTTTTATTTTGCGAACCTATTTTTGAATTCTTAATTATTGTATAGTGAGGGAGCAGAGCTAAGAGATTTCCCTCTAGACTTTCTACTGAATTTTAGTCCGTGGGAGGATTTTGTTGTATGTGAAGTACAGCAATTGAGAAATCTTTTGTGATCAACCGTCTGTAATAACAAGTGTTAGTACTACAGGGTTCCTGCTAGAGTGCGAGACCGTGAGAATCTTGCATAAATTTCTTAGATCTCGAGCAAAAAATATTACAGCGCGAGGTATTCTCGCGCTGCAAAATATACGCCACCCGCGCGAGATTCTCGCACGCTGTTTGAAAGTTTTTAAAAATGTCAGTTTACAAATACAAAAATTTGTTTTTACTCTACTACTGTTGGATAACGAGCGTGCCGCGCCGCAATGAAGCGTCCCTCCCCCTTCCTCTCTTCGCTTCTCTTGAGTTTCAGTTCAGAGGTAACATGGTTAAATCATCGGAATGCAGAGGGGGAATATTATAGTCTCTAGTTATAAAACGAATTCACAGTACAGTCAGAATAGAGAAATGCAATCATGGTTAAACCACCTGTGAGATCTAATTAAAGCAGCAACCCAATTTATTGACATGAAAAAGGTAAAATAGTACTTACTCACTTGACTGAAGATATCATTACTTCATTTTTTTTTACAACAGCGACCGGATTTTTATAATCCAATAGTAAGAAACTATGTCCATTAAAACAAAATGTTTACCGAAAGCATCCTCTCCACATTTAGGTTGAATTTATTTCACAACTCTGAATATGAAAAAGATGCATTTGGTATTCGGATATAAAATAAAATTATCATCAGCGAATACATTCATTCTAAAGTATCATCGGGTATCCTCTTTAGAAACTTTTTTAATTAATATTTTGATAACGACATGTTTGCTCTTCGATGCTCTCCGCAAGCAAGCTACGATTCCCGCTTCCCGCGTTGTTTTATCTCTGGTGTGTGTGGTGACTGTACCGTTTTCCGTTGAGAGCGTTGGTCACGTGATAGTAATAGGATATCTTACTACGCATATTTCGTGGGGGAGAGACAGAATTCTCAAATAGACAAGATTTTAGTGAAAAATGGAGTATAATAGAATCTAGCATTGAGGGGAATTGAGGAGATAACAAATTATTGTCTTTAATGAGTATTTTTTAGCGTAAAAGGATTTAAATCAGGCGATAAGAAATTTAATCAATAAAGGAGTGTTAGTTTTAATCAATAGATTTAAGCGTGAGGAATTTTGAGTAGTGTTCTCCAGATGTAACGTGAATACGCGTTAAAACCTCTTAAAAAAGTCTGCTGCCCAAGGCATTTCACCTTTAGATAGACAGCACTCGTATAATTTTGCCTCAGTGTCTTTAGTTTTTCTGTTCTTTCTCTCTTGCGATTTGATGTTTTACAATATCTCCATTTGAAAACAATTTTTTTTCATATTTTGAGCCTAAAAATAATAAATATTTAAAAATACGCCGGTTGACGACAAATTTATATCTACACTTGAAAGGGCTAGATTTCCAAAACTACAGAGGATGCACGCATTTTGAGAAAAAGAAATGAAAGATAACACTGTAAAGTTACTTATGACATAAACTAATAAATGTGCAATGGGATCACCTGTAGTAAACACGAGTGAAATCCATTTCTGTCTCATACATTTTTCAGCATGTCTGGTGTTAGCAGTTTTGATGTCTGCTGATGTCCCAGTTTTTTTTTTTTTTTTTTTTTCAGAATAATGTCAGGTGGTAGAGGATGGGAAAAAAAGCAATTTATAGTAAGTTTTTTAAACTCTTTATAGGGTCAATTAAAATTAATTTTTAAAATAATGAAGAAAAATTACATGTCCGTATAAAAAGCTTTGACCATCTGCAAGTAAAAAACAGCACCAACAAAATTGTTTTATCAAAAAGGTTTCACTGAAATGAATCTTCGTAACTAAAAAATTCATGATTTTCAGAGGCAATATTTTTTGAAGATGTTTTTGTAATAGTGTAATAAGTATTTTTTTTCTGTTATTTGCTTTATAGTTACATTGTTTTTGAACTTGATATAAGATAATCGAATGTTTCATCATGACTAGGGATAATTTAGCTTATTTATTATTATTATTATTTTTAATGCTATAAAGTGAGTGACCATTATTTGTCCGGAAACAGAGTGACTCGTAATTCCCCCAAATGACCGTAAATCAAATAATTGAAGAACTTTTTTTTGTAAATCATGGTACTTTTGAATAGGTTTCAACAGAGTTTAATTGCGTTAGATTCTGAAAAAAATTTATAATGCCTCTTTACCACGTTTGGCATGGTTTAAACCAAACGGCATTTTTCTCAATAAATAAATAAATAAATAAATAAGTAAATAAATAAATGAGTAAATAAATAAATAATTTTTTTTCATTCGTTTATTTTTTTAAGAATAATTTAAAATTACGAATACTACTGATAGAATAGGTTCTTATAGTATTTTAAGATGATCCTTTTAAGTTTCAACAGTAGGCTTCTATACCAATCTAATAGATACATTAATGTTTTATAATCATTAAAAATTATTAATTAAATTATGGGTTGCAATTTCAAATTTGTTTCTAAAATAGAGGTTTTGTGCTTATCATCAAAGAAGTTCTAAAGAATCAGTTCTAAAATATCAATTTTGAACAACTTATCACCATTATTATTGATGAACCTAAGACCAATATTCCATGTATTATGTAGTAAACAATTGTTATTGTATCTAAAATTATTATTATTATAGTATATTATATGAATCTAAAATCAATATTCCATGTATTATGTAGTAAACAATTGTTATTGTATTATATTATATACTAAATTAAAAAAACTAGTATCTGTAACTAGTATATTAATATTTAATGATTTCAATGTCCACATCAGTAGGAACAATTGTTTATTTCTTTAGTTTTAATTATTTTCAGAAGGAATATTAATTTTTATTTGAACATTCTATAAATAATTTTATTTATAAATAGGTATACATGTAATCATAAAAGGATTAAAAAAAACTCAATTTAAACCTAAAACCGTTTTTTTTTTATAGAGCTCTTCTTTACATGCTGTACTGTGAACGCTTATGAAAAAATGAACTTATAAGAGTTACAAAATACTCAGGAAAAAGTGCTAAACGTTGGAGGAAATTTCACGATATTTCCCCAAACACGTGACTCCTCGGTCCATTTTTGAAGACCATTTCTGTGCTGTGTTTATGCATTTTTTCTGAAAGTTGCATGAGACTTGCAGCTTCACTGTTAGTTTTAGTCCGTTGTGCATTGGGTGGGGAAGCGTAATTTTTAATTTTTAGAGCGTTTAACATCATTGATTTGCTTTTGAAGCGTCCTGTGAAGAGGATCGATCTTCAAATGGAACATCCTTACGTTGGGATTCCGCACTTCATCCTTAAAATCTTTCGGGAAAGAAAAATTCTTGAAATCAATCCAGTGAAACTTCCTATCTCCTGACTTGAATACGATGTGGGTGACGAAACGCTACCTTATACTTCTTAGAGGCTATGTCTATTGAAAGTTGAGATATTAATTTGTAATCAACCTGTACTATACTTTATTAACGGTATTTGACTATATTCTATAATATAATGGACACAAGTCGGCAATTCCTCAAATAATGAAAAAAAAAAATCCAAATGTAGGCAATCAACAGTTTACTTGAAACTGAAAAATTTAAATTGATTATTTTTAAATTTAAAAATTTTGTTTTTTATTATTTATTCTTTTACATCACATTTATTCTACACTATCAAAGTGCTTACACTAATTACAAATCATCCATCTGAGTGTTAACGGCCGATTCCACATGAAGGACAGTCCACTTCATTTACTGCTCCATATACTTCTCCATCTTCCTTCGTTGTGCAGTTCTGTATGTACGCTGGCCGCCCACAGCGTACATGCACAACTGCTAACCATCTCCTTTCTCTTCACCTGGGCAGATGTGGATGTACACTTTTCCCTCAAAGTGTACATGCACAGCTGATGGGAGTCGAACCGAGCACCGCATTCGACTACACATCCAGGACTTTGTCTTCGGGCCGTCCTCGCCCAACAGTAAAGGATGATAACGTCTATATGAAGCTTCTATTGTTGTAAAATTTGTATGCATGGGTTTTACAGCATTGGAGTAGTGCAACAATGCTTTAACCTGTGTCTGGAATATCATCATGGCCGGGCGGATAAGACACTGTACATGAAAGCTGGCTGATGTTTGAAGGTCTGGGGTTCTGGCCTACCGCGGAGCTGTCGATCTAGCGGTGTGGAGTTTTGCGCGGGTTTTATCCAGATGCAACGTGAATGCGCATTAGAATCTCTCAAAGAGCCTTCCGATTATAAGGATCGAATTGCACCAACCATTTTAATATTGTTTTAAATTGTGTGATTTCTGTCACCGATTACTGCTACTCAAGTATCAGTAACCTGTTAATCGAATGGCAGTAATCTGTTATTCGAATCTGTTAATCGAATAGTGAACATTCGCGATTTCTACTATTCGAATAGTGTCCGCGTTTTTACTATTGGAACAGTATTCGAGATTTCAATTGAAATAATAGTTGCAATTTTCACTGTTCGAATAGTATTTGCCATTTCACT
The DNA here is from genome assembly GCA_038373885.1 of Cheiracanthium punctorium. Lineage (NCBI taxonomy): Eukaryota > Metazoa > Arthropoda > Arachnida > Araneae > Cheiracanthiidae > Cheiracanthium > Cheiracanthium punctorium. The sequence continues at coordinate 3,054 of JAWZYV010001448.1, read as the reverse complement.
ATTCGAGATTTCGAATGCTACGTGCTGAGCGTTCCAAATCGATTATCGCGAATTCCTATAATAAATCGACTAATTCGAATTGTTTCAGAGGCGGGCACCTGAATGGAGGTTTTGTAGGCTATGTATGCCTGTAAAACTACTTTCCCCTTTAGAACAGTCTGTCTGCCGGCAAGCAGTGGTTACGCTCCGCTACGCTTTGAATTGACGAGGGAGTGAAGGCTAAATCCCCGGCCCTCATTTAGTCTAATGATTTTGTACCTTTTATTAAAAAAAATAAAGATGAATCTTTGCAAAAAATACTATGTGCTGAACACCTTTTCAATAAAGCAATATAATTGGGATAATTTTAAGTGATATTTCAAATCGATGAAAAGTACTTTGAAAATAAAATTCTTTTCCGTATAGCAGCGTGATTCTGCAATGTACGTCGCGATTACTAATATAAAAGCGTAACTGCGTAAATTAAAAAAAGTGCGAGTAAACACGATGTATATATATATATATATATATATATATATATATATATTGAATGATTATCAATCATTTTTTGTATCTGAATAAAAATAACTCACACTATGTCTTTCTTTTCTGTTTCAGTAAAATAATCACTCTGAAAGTGCCTCAAACTGGTTAATGTAGAAGAGATAAATTTCAAAATATATACTAAGCTTTGTAACTCTCTATATTCAATAGTTATATATTTTAAAACAATCCTTTAATAATTTATTTAAACAGAATTCATTGAGTCTTATAATATTGTCTTTTTTAAAAAATAATTCTTAAAAAGAAATTTTTTATCCAACTTATTTTTAATATAGTTTAAGCCTGAAATATCAATAATTACTTCATCCTTAAAAGATAGGCACCAAAAGACACAACTTACCAGTTATTCGCACAAATTTTGTGGTCCTCAAACTGTAAATATTTGAGTTTTCTTTATCTATTAGACTTCACTGACTGATTCAGCTTGAAAATTACACTAGTTCCATAATCATGGAGAAAAAATAAATAAGTAAAAAGAAATGACTTTCATTCACCATTTAAAGCATTAGAACTTTAACAAAAATCAACACGATATCTTTATACTTTTACTAGCTGAAGTACCCGTTCTTCGCACGGGAATGAATGGACTTTTTGGTTTTAATATTTGTTGTGATTACTATTTATTGTAATAAAGAGATATAGCAAAATGGATATCGCGTTATATTGTGTTCAATAATCATGCATACTGAATTTCAAGGCAATCGTTTTTACGGTGCAGAAGGCGATGCGGCGTAGCACAATCTAGTGGCGAGTTTTAGCAAAACGGATACGGCTAAAATATTCTTCGCATTCAGATATCGATGTATACGAATTTTCATGACGATCGGCTGAATAGTCTTGAAGTTCATGTGTTGACGCGACACCTAGTGTCAAGTTATAGGAAAATGGATCGTGCCAAACTCTTCCCCGTGTTCAAATATCTATGTATACCTATTTTCATAGCGATCATTCGCACAGTCAAGAAGTGATACACTGCAGGGCCATCTAGTGGTTAATTAAAGTAATGATTTGCTACAGCGCCGTCATGTGGCGAGTTATAGCAAAATGGATAACGCCAAAATATTCTCATTGTTCAAATAGCTATGTATACTGATTTTCATAGCCACCATTTGAATGGTCAAAAATTTGGCCTGCTACAGTGCCATCTAGTGGTGAGTAACATCAAAAGTAACGCAGTTAGAATATATTCTTCGTTCTCAAATGTGTAAGTATAAAAAATTTTATGCCGATCGGTCGAACGGTATAGAAGTTGATGCTTTGCAGCGCTATTTAGCGGTAAGTTACAGCAAATGGATAGTGAAAAATATTCTCCGTGTTCTAATATTCGCGTGTACCAAATTTCATCGAAATTGGTTGGACGATAGTCGCATAGCAAACGGCTAAACGGAATAGAATTCGACGTTCTGCTGCGCCACCTAGTGGAAAGTTAGAGGAAAACGGATAGCATAAAAACCTTCTCCATGATAAAAGACTTAGGTGAACCAAATTTCATAGTGATCGGTGAAACGGTGCTGGAGTTTTTCAACCTCCTACACACATACCAACATTCATTTTTATCTATAACCAGTCTTATTATACGTATATACCAGTCTCAAGTAAAATCCAGTTTCAAATCTAAGCCTCGCTAAAGTGCCAGCATACGCCATTTTGCAAGAGTTTTTTCAGGGAATCATTCGAAGCATTGACTTAGCAGCAATCAAAATGGGAAATGGTTCGACCGCCAGGCATTTATTTGAAAAGTGGAATCCCTTAATACAGCCGCATTTTTTAAATTATCAACTATAACATGTTTTATTCATCGTTACCTTGATGTACTAAATGCGAAGATTTCAATTTTCTGAAATTTGGCGGATTTCCCCCAAGTTAAATCAATGTACTCAATTGGCGAGAATTCTGAAGCTACATCGCTTGAAATGCCCTAATAACTGCATTATTTCTGCACGGATAGTTAAAATTTAATGCTGTATTCTAAGAAAACGTATACACTTGTTTTCAAAAATGCTATTCCCTTAAGCTCTCAGTAAATTGCGCCAAAAAGCCTAAAACTGTGCAAACCGCTAGAACTCACTCTCTAAAAATCGGCCTATCAGCCATTTTATGTTTCGCCAAACTAAAAAAAATTACATATTAGTCTCGGATATCTTCGATCCTCATTGTTTTGGGTATAAAACATTTCATTCCTGCTCTCATTTCTTATGCGCACACGATATTATAATTAAAAAAATAACCTAAAAAATAAACTAAAAAAATCATTATTATTCTTTTATTTTTACTTTAAGAATTTAAAACATTTTATTCGGCAAAATCGCCACACATGGCAACCAAGATGCTTATTTCACACACTTTTTTCACTACAGGGGTTAATATTACGTAAAGCTTTCTGCGTGGAGAACATAAAAAATCTCTTAAATTCCGGGAACGGAAATTAAGAGAACCATTCAGGAGGAAAACGTTTTTAAGTGGAGTTTCAAAGTTTTAAAGTGGACTATCATTTATTCTATATTATTTTAA
>JAWZYV010001447.1:0-17846 GCA_038373885.1 Cheiracanthium punctorium | reverse complement strand
CCTACTACGTAAGTTTTGCTGTTTTATAGTATTCACACACACACACGCACACATATATATATAACCATTTGTTAATTTCAAATTTAAAAATAATGCACATCTTAACGAGACGCCATTCCACAGTTTTTGTATATTATATTATTTGAATGCTCCGCTTATAACAAGTTTTGGACACACGAATAGGACCCAGTAGAGAACTGACTTAAATTGCATTAGATTGTTGAATTTAATTCAATTTAAATTATCAATATTTAATAATTTCAGCGACTTAAATTGCTCAATATAAGTTTAAGTACTTTTGGGAAACGGATGAATTTTCAAAATTTTAAGGTCACCTACGGCTTCTCTGTATCATTTTGCATATTTCTATAGAGTTAGAGGGAGAAATCAAACGCAAAGCGAAGTTAATTAGTCAACGGTAATGGTTAAAAAAGATGAGCACAAAAGTTTGTCAATTTTAAATGTATGACGTACAACTGACGCCAATCTCACATGTAATTAAAAATTCTTTTGGAATGGTACGACTGAAATGTTTAACGTATATTAATCCTTATATCAATGCTTTATGCACCCGAATACAATTTATTTGTCTTAATATTTTTAAAAGAAGTGGAAGTAGAATAATTTCTAAAAGCTATTTCAAACGATTTGAAATCGCAAAAGTTTGCAAACCTATTTAGAATGTGATGCATTATTTGTGACAGAGTTAACCTTCTAATTTGGAACACTTTTCTTCCAAGAAAATATCTGCATACTAAATTAATTTGATAATATTTCTTTTTATAACCGAAGACTGACAGCTTAGCTATACCGGACTGATTTAAAGCTATTATGTCAGACTTAGGGATCGTCTAGGGCGTGGAGGCTCGTTGATCTCGACAATTTAGGGCATCACATAAAAAGGATGTTATTTCCGGATCTGCACGTCTCTTCCACATGCCAACCTACACAGCTAGAGGTATTGCGGACGCCCAGATTTATCGTGCACGTTTTCCACATGTACAGCTGTGGAAAAAAAGGCCCATTTGCACTTTATTCAGCCGTCGTTCCTCGTACAGAAAAGTTACGTACCAATCGTTTACGATTGACGAGCACTTTAATTTGCTATACATAAAAATTGCATAAGGGCCCGTCTCCATATTAAAATTCGCACCAACTTTGCTTTTTCCAATAGCAACCCTTAGATTTCACTTAATATTTCAAAAATGTAGCTCATTTTAACCCCGGATAATAATTTTCAATAAATTGGAACTGAAAATGACTGAGTTATGAGAACCCAAAATCCCCCTTCCCCTATGTTAAATATTTTTTCCATACTTTAATTCATATCTCATCTAATATTGATAATAAGAAGCTGACTTTTATTCGTACTGTTAGAACTAAACGACCCAAAAATAATTTACTAATATTATAATTTTTAATGAAATTTGAATATGAATTATCAATTATTAAATTAATATTCAGAAAAAGTATGAATAGCAACCTAGCCAAACTTTGATGGAAATAGATGCAAACAGTGATTTTACATGGCTGTGCAAAATTTCAAATTTTTGCGTTCAGTAGTTTAATTTATATTAAATAAAATGTGTTATTTTCCTGCGTTAAGGGACCATAAAAAAGATTTATTAAGTGACAATTTTTTGAAAAGTGCGTAAAATAAATGTAAATTAGATTTCTTTTGTGCAAAAACAGTGAAAGATAGCGGTATTAAAAGTTATCAAATTTTGAAGCAAATAAATTAGAGGTTTTTACAGTTTGATGGTGATTCTATAAAGCATCTATTGTTGCGTCCGCTACACTATCCCACCAAATAAAATGCTTTCCATGTATAGAATTAGATGCAGTAGATGTATGTCTTCCAATACAACGTCCTGTTTCTGAAATACTAACATCCTCAACATTCCAGGCATGAATTTGACCTTTTTTAATATTGGAAACTTCAGATCTGTGGACTCGCCCATACTTTATCAAGCATTCAACAAACATTGAAAATCAGGTTTTTCTCTCTAAATTTTCATCTGACTATAAATTAAAGTACCGCCAAGAGTCATAAGAATATTGCACATTGCAGCCGATAATATTAAATGAAGAATGTGAAATAAAAAACACAGTGATAATATTGGATTGGCAAAAAAGTAATTGCGTTTTTTACATGAAATTCAAGTAAATAAATTTCAATCATGAAACCATTCTTCAAGTTCGACCGTAGCTGAGTAATCATTTATCTCCCTTCTGATTAAAGGCGAAGGTGATGGGTTTATGATCCGTGAAAACCGTAAAAACACGGCCCTCGAGAAAGTGCTTAAAATACTTGATAGATGCGTAGATAGCGTACAATTCTCTCTCATAAGTAGACGATTTCTGCTGTGCAGGTGTGAGCTTAGCAGAATATAATGCTAAGGGCTCGATTACTTGTGTATCCTGCTTTAAGCTGATCTGGTTGAGAGAACTGCCTATAGATGTACTACTTGCATCTGTGCATAAGCAAAGCTGTGCGTCTGGGTTGGGATGTACCAATAACGCAGCGTTAGCTAGCGATTCCTTACACTTTGTAAAGGCTTCTAGTGTTTCGGTTGTCCACGTAATTACCTTTTTGCTATTATTTTTATAGCCTTTTAAAAGCTCATTTAGAGGCGCTTGTAAATTAGCAGCCTGCGGGACATTCCGTCTGTAAAAGTTCAAGAGTCCTAAGAAGCGTTTTAAACCTTTACATGTTTGGGGTTGTTCGAAGTCTAAAATTGGTTTAACTTTGCTAGGCAGCGGTTTTATGCCGTGTTCGTTAACCCAGTAACCTAAGAATGGTAGTTCAGTGACCCCAAAAATGCTTTTAGACAAATTGATTCTAATGCCGTATTTGTTTAGTCTTTTAAACAGAGTTTCGAGAATGAGTCATGTGCTCTTTCTCATTTGAACTGGCTATTAAAATGCCGTATAAGTAAGCAAATGTAAAGTTTAAGTCTTGTAGGACCTCAGATATGAACCTTTGGAATTTTTGAGCTGCATTACACAACCCAAAGGGAACGATTGTGAATTCCCATAATCCGAAAGGTGTGGTTATAGCGGTTTTTGGTATTTCGTCTTTGTGCACTGGGATTTGATGGTATGCACGAATGAGGTCGATTTTGGAAAATATTTTTTTCCGTAAAGTTCATTGGCAAAATCATGTATATGGGGAAGGGGATATCTGTCAGGAAAAGCAATTTTATTTAAAGCTCTGTAATCGCCAGTCGGACGAAAATCAGTACTATTGGGTTTTGGTGACCATGTGTAAAGGACTGGCCCAACATGAGTTACTAGGTCTACAGATTCCCTTTTCTTGCATGTATTGAAATTCCTGTTTAGCTATTTTTAATTTCAATGGATTTAAACGCCGTGGCCGTGCGAATACAGGTTGTCCTGTTGTTTCAATTTTATGCACTGGATTGTGCTTTACTTACATATTAGAAGGATACGGTATAAGTATGTCGGGAAATTTTCGTAAAATATTTTTAATTTTTAAATCCTTAGCAAGTCGACTAACGTTAGACAAACTCTCGTTGCAAGCGGAACCTAGAGCTGCCTTGGACGAACTTTGATCGCGTAAACAAAGTCTTTTCAGATCAATTAATAAGCCAAAGTGTTTTATAAAATCAGCACCAATTATTGGTCTGCTAACGTCTGCGACCACAAACGGCCACTGAAAAGACCGGTTTAACGCAAGATCGAGTTTTACTAATTTAGTTCCGTAGACTTTGATACGAGATCCATCAGCAGAATACAATATAATATTTTTAGGTCCATTATACTGAGTATTTTTTGCTCTGGGTAAAACGCAGATATCACTGCCACTATCAATTAGATATTCAACCCCAGATATTTTATCTCTAATAAAAAGACGGCGACTTATAATATCCTTGTACGTATAGTCACATTGCGCCGTATAATACGACCGGCCCTCTAGTTTTTTTAAAGAGTTATAATTGCACGGCTCTAGACATTTGCGAGCACAATCTTTAAATTTTTTTATGGTACCAGCTCCCCGTTTCAGAGGAGTCGGAGGGTGTTGGCCGAGTAGAGGGTATCACACTTTGTGGGGGATTATGCTGAAATTTATTATTAATGCGTCTCGTACGACTAAGTCTGCGTGGTCGAAATTTAGCTTGCAATACCTTGTCAATTTTTCGAGTTAGTTCTGTCAATTGCTTTTTTAATTCCTGCACCTCATTTTCAGAGTTAGTAGTATGAGTGTCATCGTAATCAGAAGAGCAGAAAACAGCCTCTCGCTCCTGACAACATTTCACCTGTCTAAGAGAACCTTCAAATACTCAATAACAATTTCAAAATTGGGAAGATTTTCAAAATATTGAGCAGTCGTTTTGCATTTTTCCTTTAAATCATGTGTACGAACCTAGGAAGTTATGGACTCACGGGTCATTAGGACCACCGACTAAATATTCTAAGTTCTATACCTGATATTCGTAGTACAAAAAACTTTAAGACTAGAAACAAAAATAATTAAGACTAGTAAAGAAATAAATATTATATTCATGAAAATAATATTTATTTCTTTTAACTCTCGCGAGCGAAATTAGTGAAAGGCAAAAAGTTCGGAATCTACAAATGGCGTTTCTCAATTTGCAGAAAGTCCCTTAAAATCGTGCAAAAAATAATTCGCAATATCTCCAGAAATTATCGTATAAAATTGGTGAAAATTTATATTTAGGGTAATTTGAAGGTTTTCTTTGTTTAATAAAGTCAAAGTAGTATGTTGCCATTGAAAAAAAAACGAAGTTGATGCAGAATTGAATATGAAGACGGCCCCTTATGCAAATTAAATTACTAGAAAATTAAAGCAAAGTGTTTCCTTTAAAATATACATAATCAATACATTTTTCTTTAATTTATTTTGAGTAATTTAGTTGATCATATTTTAATAACATTTAAGATGAAGTATTTGATTTCAACGCAATGTACTCTCAATGAACAAATTTAAAAAATACCAAAGCTAAGATTGAAATATTTCTTCATTGGACAATTTCAAATTAATTTTTTTGTTGATTTAAATTATATACGAAATTTTACTTTGCTAGCCACTTGCAGTGGCGGATGCACGGGGGGGGGCTCTGGGGGCTCGAGCCCCCCCCCAGAGCTAGAAACACACTATGGATTAGGGAAGTTTAAAAAAATTTTAAATTTTCACATGAACTGAAATTTAAAAAAGTAGCACTGTATATACAGTTGACTCTGTTTAACGATGATCCCTTTCCAAAGGCGATATTTCAAAGTCCCAGCAACTCCAACGTAAAAAATTTCTATTCAAAGACGACGTCGTTTCTGTTTAACAACAATTTTTTTTTTCATCTTACGCTACAGGAACAGGGGGAAAATATTTTAAGAGTGGGAAAAAAGTGTCGCGGAATGTCAAAAGTGCAATTCGCAAGACAATCTCAACTACCTGAGCGTATTCTCAAAGGTATTTTAGAAGCAAAGAGAAAATTCTTGAAGCAGCAGAAAAATTTAGTTCGGGATCCAAATCCAAACGGCCGAAAAGTCAATGTGGCCGATTGGAAGAGTTTGCCAAGGCACTTCTGCATGCAAATGGTTACATGAAGCAAGAGCATCCAACATTCTAATTTCTGGGCCCCACCATGGCCGAGTGGATAAGACACTCGACATGATAGGCGAATGAAGTGTGAAGGTTCCGCGTTTGGGCCTACCGCGCGGCTGTCGATCTAACTATCTGGAGTTTTTCCAGATGGTTTTCTTCAGATTTAACGTGAATACGTGTTAGAACCTCTGAAAAAATACTCCGACTAAGGCAACCGCCCAAGTATGCAGATGCCTCTAGTATAGGCATGCCGCATAACATCACATAACACATAACTCCAATTTCTAGAAGCCCGACGAGTGTGGCTGAGCGCATAGCGCTCCCAACTGGGAGAAGAAAAGTGCCTGGTTTAAACTCAGGTCGCGTCCGCCAATCTACCCGTTCGGAGTCTTACGCAGTTTTCTCCGAAACTTCTCATAAATACGGATTAAGACCCTTAGAAAAACCCCCACGTAGGGCACCCCGTACTCGTCCTAGGTCCCTCATGTAGATAATTGTTCGTATTACCAAAATAAAATAAAAATAAAGCAATTACTGAAGTGCTGTTATTCTGGCAGAAAAATTTGGAATGCAAAATTTTCAGGCTTCGGCTGGTTAGCTAGAAAAATTCATAAAATGGAAACTGACGCATTTAATGTTTGAGAAAATATGGAAGAAAGGATAACGGGAAGGCGAAAAATGAAACAACTGACTCATTTTGATTTTCTTGAAACGTAATTTTATTGTAACTACATTTTTTTAAGGTAACAAAATATTTTTTGTGGATAATAAAATGATAATAAAAGTAACATCTTTAAACTCGCCAATATATCAAGAAAAATATTCACAGTCCTAAGAATGTAAAGTGTAATGGGTTTGGTTTGGTGCTGTAGGATTACGGCTCATGGAGCGGATGGGTGGGGTGCACTCCATGGAGGTCTTTCTAAGGGGGTCCTAATCCTTATTTACTCTACGTTTCGGAGAAAAGCACGAAAAACTCCGAACTGCTTTTGAACCAGGTACCTTCCAAAGTGTAAAGGGAAATATTATTCTTTTACAAATTCTGTTTATGGAAGATCTCTATTTAAGGACGATTTTTCACATTTTCGCGGTTTCTTGAAAGTCGTTTAAACAGAGAGCCAATTATATATATATAAATATATATACATACATGTAGCATTTAACTGCTATGGGAGTTTGTCTTAGTCGTGGGTCCAAGGGAGGCGCGAGGCTGTTGAGGGCTCCTGGTCGGCGTTGGGTATTAGGCGAGGCGGCTCGGGACTCTGACCGGTCTTCGCTGGCCCACAAACGAGGGGAGCGAGCTCTGATAATCCTTGGACCATAGCGGCCGTCGATGGAAGAAAAGAGTCGAAGTCCAATTGCATTATTTTACTGGCCGATTTGATACATCTCTTGGCAGTTGCAGTCACGTGGAAAAGTGGCTCCTGGGCTGATGCAGCCCCTTTTAACAACTTTTGAGGTCGTGCGACATGACCCAAGCACGTTGCAATTATTGGCCAAACGCTGAAATCTGGGAAGCGGTTTTTCAAGGTTTGTGATGTCTTTTAAAACGCCACAGTGACTGAACACTGGGACTATCTACAAAATTACAAAGGAATTGCAAGGATGATCGTGTTGTAATTGCAGTTTTTGAAAGCAGATTCCTTTGTTCCAACTAAACTAAAACTGCGTAGTTCTAGAAATGTAGGATTTTAGCGGGCTTATGTTTTATAATGTTATATACATATACCAAGAATATTTACACCAATACTTATAGAATCCTTTTGGACTAAACATAATTTCTCTATTTACAAAATGATAGAGCTTTTATGTTTAAACAGAAGGAGGGGCAAATTTTATTTACTCGCTATCGCCTCAGTGGCTGGAGCACAGTTCACAGTTTTATTTGTACAGTGGAACCTGTCTAATGGGACTACCCTTGCTAAGAACAAAACTGGTCACCTTATAAAGACGGTCACCTTACAAAGGTGGTAAAGTGTGATGGTTGTAAAGCGAAATTGCATTAAAGTTGTCACTATAGACAGACGATCTCTTTGCCAAGGTGGTCACTTTAGCAGGCTCCACCGTACTTGAATGGACGACGGTACACTGACACGGGGAAAAAATTCTTCCGTTGCTCTCTCCATTTTATAGGGGACGGAGTTTGCGGTTTAGTGCAGAAATCTTTTATCGGTAAACCCCGAATTGCGATTAAAAAGGCGTAAAATTCGCGCGAGAATGCCCTCTTACCCACTGCAGTCACGTTACACGCAGCGGCAATCAGCATCGGCCTTAAGTGATGCTGAAGCATAGACGAACAATCCTGCCCTCCGCAATTTGTACAGCTTTCATTCTTTCAACTGCTTTCATAAGTTGTCCTCACCACCCAGACGTATGAGTACAAATCCTCATTATAAAAGTAAAACATATTCTAAGATATCAGACAAAGCCAGTACCTGACAATGTATAGCTAGTCTGGTTTTAAAAAAGAAAGCTGAAATTGAAAATAGCAGGTACTAGTGATAATAGTTGTAAATAGCAATTGAGGTTGGTCTACTACAGTCTTCACAGAAAAGGATGGGAATTACTTAATCTGGAAAACTTAATTCCATCCAAAAATGCGAAAATGCATGCTGTGAACACTGTATATTACTTGGTGGCTGTGAAATCTGTTCAATAATTCATTCAGCAATTATACTCTATACACACTAAATTGTTAATGGGTAGCGCTCGCGAACAACAACATGAATAAAGATCGTTGCTGATTAGCCACGTCTTGTCGTCACTACAGTGGTTAAGGCTACATTTTTCTGGCGAAATTTACGACTTTTAATGACCAGTCGGGATCTACCAACAAAAGATTAATGTTTTAAACTGAAAATTCTGTCCCCCCCACATAATGGAGAGAGCAACGGAACATTTTTTTTTTCCCGTATCAGTCCCGTCGTCCATTGAAACGCATAAAACACGTGACTTATGAGCATCGGACTTAACTTGATGGGTTATTGGGTGCACGATAGCTCTGCCACCCCCCCCCCTTCCCAGTTTTCTTTCGACGGTTCTTGCAGCAGACAACATACTTATTTAGTTGTGATATACCATGTCTAATTGTACATTGGAAGAAAAAGTATTGGGAAATCAATGTATCATTCTAATGAAAAACGGAGCCCCGCCCCCCAGATGGTTTCTCTGGATCCGCCCCTGGCCACTTGATACTTTAATCATGGCTACTCTCCACACTAGTTTAATTTAATGTAACTGTTAAACCTTCAGACCCAATTTTTAAATTACCACGATCGTACAGTTAGCCGATTAGCGTGTAGGAAGACTAGCCCTTAACCCCTTTTATGGCTAGTGTCCCTTTTTGGAAATACATTTTCGCTATCAGTCAAGAACGTTATTTATTTTTCCTAGCCTTTACTCACGAGTATTCAACCTCTACTCCACAAAATATTTTAACATGACCAAGTAGGATGTTGGCATTTAAATTTTTGAAAACATAATGATTTTAAAAGAAATCACCCCTTGTGGAAGCTCATAACTCACTCATTTTCAGTTCAAATTTATTGATATGTGGTATTCAGTGTTAAAATGTGCTAAATTTTTGAAATATGAAGGGAAATCCAGGGTTGCTATTGTAAAAAAAAAAAAAAATAAATAAATAAAAATGGTTCAAATTTTAATATGGAGATGGCCTCTTATGCAATTTGTATATCCAGCAAACTAAAACCCCAGAACCAGACGAACGTAAGTCGATTTATTAAAATTTTCAGGATTAAAGCGTTGATTCTAAACGAAACACCTATGAATGGGTTTAAGTACATACAAATTTAATAATGTCAATAATTTTTTGCTGACTGATTCACTTATTAGCTCTGCAACCAGACCAGGAATTCATTTCTTACAGTTTTGGTGCCCTCCTGAAAAGTTAGTCTTGTGAGACTTATACTTTAATCTAGTTCTGAGGTACAGAATTAAAGTATACGTCAATCGTGAACGATTGATATAAGTAACTTTGTTGCTCGACGAACGACGGCAGAATAAAGTACATGTGGGCGGTTTTTTTCCCCACATATATGCATACAGTTCTTGTCTTAGTTAGATCTTGTTAAGATTCTGTCAGAAAAATCTCACGACTGAACTGTCCTGCATAAAGCGATACTTGTTTGTTACACTTCTTTGCGATTTCAGTTACTTCTTGACGACAAAAGGGCACTTTCGAAAGGCAATTCAAAACTAACGTCGGTGGTTCATCGAAGGTGGTCAATCGAAATATTCAAATGAATGACTCGAAGAGAGGTAGTCTTGACTAAATCTATTTAATTAAATGTACAAAATATTTACATTGAAGTTTTACAAAACGAATGCGCATGTGTGCGCTTATCGAAGTACAATCGAAACTCGTCTGTCGTTCTCTCACATCGACAACTAGTTAGAGAGTGCTTGCTCACGCCCTCTGCTGGAGAGCGAGATTTCGCTACACTCCCCACCTGAACTCTTCAAGAGAGTTCACCTACACAAATCTAATTCGAAAGAAAATACAATACAAATGTCTAGTAAGGAATAAACAAACATAACTACTAAATTGTATGTCAAACAATCGAACTTAAATTTTGAATTCTCCACGTAAATAATAATCTAAACATAAACTTTAAAGGATGCAAATTATTAACACTGAATACTAGATTATGAGAAAAGTTAATGATTATTGTCATAAAAAAGGATATAGTCTTGTCTTTAAAGTTCATCAGTCACTTCAAGTGGGTACAAGAGTTGCACGGGCTTCCTAAATAGTCCCTTTGAAGTTTTCACTAAACAAGGCGAACATGTCCGTCTCTTCCAGTGAATGATTCCTGAATAATACCCAAGTCCCACAGTAGTTTCGACTTTGATGTTCCGTCTATCAGTACGACTTGTCCAATTTTCATGTCTTTGGAGGATTCAGGAGTTTTAAGATGGTACGCAGTTTTTAAATTTAGTAAGTATTGATTCCTCCACTTCTTCCAGACTTGCTTAAGAAGTTGGGTTTGGTACATCTTTCTTCGAGTTAAAGATTCTGTAGACGTATCTTCAAGTTCTACCAAACTTATTGGAAATTCTGTTTCATTTCTTCCAAAGTTTAAGAAATGAGAAGGCGTCAAAGGCGAGGGTTCGTCCAGGGAATTGTTAACGTACGTCAGCGGTCTCATGTTCACAATCATTTCTATTTCAGTCAGTAAGGTGGATAACTCTTCAAAATTCAACAGTGCACGACCTAATATTTTTCGCAACGGATCCTTCACTGACTTTACTAAACGTTCATAGAATCCTCCCCACCATGGGGATCTTTCCGCAATGAATTTCCAAGTGATGCCTTGGGAAGAAATGTAATCTTTCAACTGATGACTCAACAATATTTCGGAGATGTGTTCTAGTTCTCTACTGGCCTTTTTAAAGGCCTTTGCATTATCCGAATATATAATAGTACAATTTTCTCGTCTGGCCACAAATCTCCTAAAGGCTAACAAAAAGCATTTCGTCGACATTGTTGTAACTAACTCTAAATCTATCGCTCTTGTGACCGCGCAAGTGAAAAGTGCTATATAAGATTTCATAGTTCCCGTACCATTCTTAACATAAATTGGTCCAGCAAAATCAACGCCGCAAACATTAAAAGGAGGCGTTTGGGATATTCTATCTTTGGGTAAGGGAGCTGTTATCTGGCCAGCAGGTTTTGCTGAATACTTCGTGCAAATCAAACATTTACTGATAATCTTTTTTATTAATTGTCGTCCCTTAGGAATCCAGAATTTCTTTCTCACTTTCGTCAACGTTAGGGATACTCCGCTATGCATTACCTTTTCGTGTTCCTTTCTTACCAACAACTCCGTGAATCTCGACATTTTAGGAAGGAGGATCGGTTGTTTTTCGTCTAGAGAGAAATCTGACTCAGCGAATCGACCTTTGATCCTGAGTATTTTCTTAGAGTCCAAAAATGGTACTAAAGAGTAAATCGACGAATCAGATCTTATTCCTTGATTATTTTTCAAGTTCGCAATTTCCGAACCAAAAAATTCTCTTTGCGAATCTCGAATCCAAGTCTTCGGCTAATTGTATTTCTTCTGCAGAAAGGGTTCCATTTCTCTTGGTCGTATGTCTAACGTTGAATACGAATCTTAGAACATATGAAGTAACTCTAAGTAGTTTGGTCAGGTTACTGAACTTCTTCAGGTCTAATAATTTTTCATTTGATTCTACGGAACGTTTGTTCTGAATAGTGTGTTTAAATCTGCTCCTCAATTCTAACTCCTCGTTGTTCATCGGACACTTTTCGCCTCGAGGCCAGCAGTTAGTTGGCTGCCTTAAGAATACTGGCCCAAGCCACCACATATCATTTCCTCTCAGTTTTTCGATAGAAGATCCTCTTGTGATCAAATCAGCAGGGTTCAGTTTTCCTGGACAATGGAACCAGTTCGAGGGTTCGGACAATTTATGAATCTCTTCCACTCTATGCTGCACAAACGGCTTAAATTTTAATGGATTGTTTCTAATCCAATGGTATACGATAGAAGAGTCTGTCCAAAAATAGCAAGACTTTACGAACTTTAGTGTTTTCAGAATCTTGCGACATAATCTAGCCGACAAAAGTGCTCCCATGAGCTCTAGTCGAGGCAAGGAAAGAATCTTCAAAGGAGCGACTCGACTTCTGGATGCCACAAAGCTAGTGTGAAAGGTCTTGTCTGAATTTTTAATTCTCAAGTAAGCAACTGTCCCATAGGCTATTTTCGAGGCGTCTGAGAAACAATGTAACTGGACTTCATCGAAATTATTTTGTTTAAGATAACACCGAGGAACGAGAATGGCTTCAAGGCTAGACAGTTCTTCGCACCATTTATTAAACTTTTCTCGAAATTCAAGGGGCAATAGTTCATCCCATTGAAGACCTAATTGCCAAACTTGCTGAATTAGAAATTTGATTCTTATTACAAATGGGGTAATGAATCCTACAGGATCGAATATACGCCCAGCTACTTGTAGCAGAAAACGTTTCGAATTTATTTGCTTTCGGAGGAACTTCTGTAAGTTATGCGTATCAAAATAAAAGCCATCCTTTTCAGTATCCCACGCGATACCCAAAACTTTAGAAGTTATACCAGTCTGTCCTAAAAC
This sequence comes from Cheiracanthium punctorium, assembly GCA_038373885.1. Taxonomy (NCBI): domain Eukaryota; kingdom Metazoa; phylum Arthropoda; class Arachnida; order Araneae; family Cheiracanthiidae; genus Cheiracanthium; species Cheiracanthium punctorium. Next base: position 5,131 of record JAWZYV010001447.1, on the reverse strand, counting down.
GTCTCTAGTTGTTTCTACAGATATGCCATCGTCTTGCCAAAGTTTCCTTAAAATTTCCGAATTGGTTTTCCATTTATGTAATTGCATATTTGCCTCTTCAAAAATCCTGATACATTCTTTGCTAGTAGCAAATGCACTGTCGGCGTCACTAGATCCCGTAATAATGTCATCGACATAACAAGATTCATTTAGTAATTCACAAGTGTCGGGAAATTTGTCGGCAAACTTTCTCAAATGATGTTTAATCGTGGCACCGAGTAAAAACGGGGAACAATTTAGTCCAAATAACACTCGAGTGAACCGGTATACGTGTGGGGATTCAGATTCGAAACTAGGTGAATCCGACCAAAAAAATTTTGTGACATCTCTATCCCTTTCGTCGATTTCGATTCTGAGAAAGGCTTGTTTGATATCGGTCGTAAAGGCTACTGGGTATTCTCTAAACTTGAGTAAAAGTTCAAACAGGTCGGGGTAGAGGTTAGGCCCTATTTCCAAGCAGTCATTCAATGATAAGTTTCCTTTACTATGACTCGACGCATCGAAAACTACTCTGAGTCTGCTTGTTTCTCGATCTTCGCGTATTACAGCTCTGTGGGGCAAATAAAACTCTGGATGTTTAACTTCAGGTTTGGCATTTTCATAAACCGGCTCGATGATGTTTTGGGTGAGGTAATCATCAATGACCTTTTTATATTCTGAAAACAAAGTTCGGTCATTTCGAAACTTCGAACAGAGTCTAGAAAATCTTTCAAGAGCGATTTCACGATTGTTTTGTAACAGATGTCCCTTTTCAGATTTCCAAGGTAATCGTACTTTATATGTTTTATTTTGGTGTACGACACTAGATTCATATTTTTTCAAGCTTCTGTCACTAAGTGGATCAGAAGTTTCAATTTCAGATTCAATTCCGAGGCTTTCCAACTGCCAGAATTTTTTAATATCTTCAGAGATATTGCTTTCTTCAACTATAACTTTCATCGCCAAGGAATCCATGGACTTAGTTTCACCCTTCCCCAACAAACACCATCCGAACAAGGTTTCGGTTGCGACTAGCTGTTTATTAATCCGTTTTATTCTTCCCGAAATTAGAGAATAATAATAGTCTGCCCCAATTAGAATTGAGATTTTATCATTTCCGTTTTCTGTGTAGGTGTCCGACAATTTCAGACTCCTCAAATCTTTGATTTTATTTATTAGATCAACATTCGGAGGAGAAATTTGTGCTGATGAAATTTCTTCGATTTCTAACACCTCGACATATACGTTTAGATTCGGGTCATTTCTATTTTCTAATTTGACCCGGACAACGTCAAAGGACTTTTCCATAGGTGTTTCACCACCAAAGGAATGGACCGAAAGCAACTCTTTGCGAATGAAAGGAAGTTTTAACTTTCTAGAAACATCTTTCGTTATGAAACTGCGCATGGAGCCACTGTCGAATAACAATCTTACATTTTCGAAAAGATTATTTTTATTACGTGCAGAGACAGCCGCCGTTTGGAGAAAAATTCTCTTAGTGTTGCTATTTTTCTCAATTTGACAGGACGAGACGGCCGTATCATGCGGAGCGGACGCCTCTGGAAGCGAATTGGCGTCTATGGGATTTTCCCTTTTTGTTTTATTATGAAACCGATAACAAATGGCTTTCGAATGTTTATATTTATTCCCGCAGAAGGAGCAACCGTCTCTCTGGCGACATTCATTAGCCCGGTGTGATGGAATCAAGCAATTTAGGCATCTGGCTTCTCTTTTCAAAAGCTCTCTCCTAGCTTCAACGGTACCCTCCCCACAGTTCTCTGAGTCATGCTGGTTTTTGCAGAAGATGCATTTCGAACTAATATTGGTTAGCAGTTCGTGAGCGGAAGTCGGAGTCTTCGAAACGCTGTTTCTATATTTCGGTGAATCAGCGCTTCGGACTCGGAACTCACGACCTTGACCCAGTCTATCTGCGCGCAGGGGATTTCTACCGGAATAAACAGCAAGTGCTCTTTCGCGGCTAAGGATTTCGTCTTCCAAAAATTTCAAAAGAGTTTCAAGATTCCAACTTTCTGACTTATTTGATCTGCTATACTCTAATGTCAGATCGGGTGGCAATATTTTTAAAAGGATTGGTACTAGGAGGTTTCCATATGATTTTGAATCAATTCCCAATGACTCAAGATTCCTAACTTGGATTTCGGCACGGTCAAACAGTTTTCTCAAACCCGTAGTATCGCTCGAATCTCTGACAGGGGGGATATCTAACAGTTTTCCCAAATGAGAGTTAATTAACAGATTATTTTGTCCAAACCTCGAGCGTAAAATTTTCAAGGCAGCGTCATAATTTTCATCTTTCAATGCTAAGCCCGAAACAGCTTTGGCAGCAGATCCTCCAAGACAATTTTTCAAATAGATCAATTTTTCAATTTTATTCAGATTTGGGTTTTTATCAATTGTGTTTTCAAATTGGCCTATAAATTCTAGCCAGAGTGATGTATCACCGAAAAATTTATTTACTGTCAGCTTTGGCAGTTTTATCGAGTTGGTAACTTCAAAGGTTTGATTCGAAGCGATCGACGAAGTTGTTACTTTACCGTTGGCACTTGAATTTGGAACATGAACTTTATCACGATCTAATTCTTCAATCCTATCGCACAGTTTACATTTATAAGCTATCAAATTATCCAAATACTCTTCGGAAGCTTCCACTTCCGTTTCTACTTCCTTGACATCAATTTCGTTCAAAATTTCAGAATCAACCAATTTAATATGATCTGTTTTTTCTATCAACTGATTTAACAAAAGTTTTAGTTTTTTCGGATCTACTTCCGATTTCAAACTTTCATCAATTTTTCCAAACAACTTCGTTATAAGACCCTTTTGGGTCGATCTCTGTTTTTTCAACTTGTCAAGACTCATATCGAAATCAAAATGCGGACTTACCTCCCTTACTAGAATCTCGAACAATGTAGTTGATCACAAATAAAGAGCATTCGGCCCTTACCGGCCGCTATGCACCATGACGACAAAAGGGCACTTTCGAAAGGCAATTCAAAACTAACGTCGGTGGTTCATCGAAGGTGGTCAATCGAAATATTCAAATGAATGACTCGAAGAGAGGTAGTCTTGACTAAATCTATTTAATTAAATGTACATAATATTTACATTGAAGTTTTACAAAACGAATGCGCATGTGTGCGCTTATCGAAGTACAATCGAAACTCGTCTGTCGTTCTCTCACATCGACAACTAGTTAGAGAGTGCTTTCTCACGCCCTCTGCTGGAGAGCGAGATTTCGCTACACTTCTAAGCACGTTTTAGACACTACAAATAATGGCTGGCAAATAAAAAGGGTGTTGTTTAAAAATAGAGACAAACATACAGTGCGAGCGTGAAAATTCATCTGATATACGCTATCCGTTTTCTCCTAAGAAATTTCCGTAACTTGGCATATTACCCAATTTTCTATGTTTATTTTCAGTTCTCTTCTACCTCATAACATATGTTTTCGGGGCTTATTATTTGTTACTTTCCGTGATTTATTGCTCTGAGAAACGTAGGCTCACCCTGTTAACAAATTGAAGACAATTTAAAACATCTCCTGCCAAACTAAGGAGTTAGGCAAGTAGCGAATAACGTATGGAGGCGCATTTTTCTTTTCGAATAAATTTAATCTGGCAGCTTAGTGCCTTAATTAATACAGTGTGCGACCAAAAGCGTTAATGGAGTGTAGTAATTAATGTAATTGTTAAGCTGACACAGTAGAAGTCATCATTTTTTAGTGACTCCTTTCTTTGAAGAATGAAACTGGGTTGCAAGAAAGATAAAAAAAGAGAGCATGTCTTTACTGTGACTATAGTTATTTCAAGAAGCAAGGACTTCTGGAAACATATATGTTTCATAATTTTCGAGATAAATATATTACTAAGAATATACAATGAATTTCCTAAAATCTAATTGTTCTTCCAGATTGAATTAGTAAGATGCTTGTATTATTGCACAAACATTATCATACAGGGTGGCTAAAATTTAACTTCCCTTATAAACAGAGTTCTACATACATATGCTTGCTGCTCATGAGACGCAAAGAATTTCGAAAACAAATTATGTTTGAAAAATGCCCAGAGTGCTTTGCTTGAAAAAAACCACAAATTAATAATAGATATGGCTAATTCGAAATGTACAAACGATTTGAGCATTTATTCTTTAGCTTGAGCATTTCTAACCTAATTTGGGTCTTGTATGGGCTGAATACACCATAAAAATTGCCACCTAGTGAACACTTTTTTAACTAAACTCTTTAAAACTCTTTGAGCACATCTAGTGTACATAGGGGAGACGGGTTCACGTTGGGACACTTTTCGCTTTTTTTGTAATAATTTTTTCCCTTTTAATACAAAATAAAAATGAAATTTTTATTTTGACAAGTATTAGCTTTCATTCTTTACTATGACTATAGTTATTTCAAGAAGCAAGGACTTCTGTCAAACAATATTTTGACAAGTATTAGCTTTCATTACATTTTTTTCAGAATTTATCCCTATTTTATTCTGTGAAAAAAAATTAGTTTTCAAAAGGTACTGAAGTTGTAACACTGTGCCCCGTGCGGGCACAGTGGAACAATGAATAAGGAACATTGAAAATCAGCTATATTATTGGAACGCATTATTATTAGTTAAATTTAGGTTAAGATATTCAACACATACTATCTATAAAATCAGTTTTTAAATGACAAGACTTAAAACTGGTTATCAGAATAGGACACATTTTTAAGAGTTGCAAAATTCTTTCCTGAATAATATTTGATGAATTAAAAATACCACCACCATCGACACAGAAGTACAAAATACTTTTCAAATAAAAAAAAGTACAAGAAACATTATTAATATTATTCTTGTTGTTACTATTTTCAAAATAAATTGAAAATACCTATGAATCACTTAAAATCAGGGATCCGTAACTTAACGTAACAAAATTGTAACGTTATTCGGCCTTGTAACAAAATAATTCGTTATACAATTTTTATATGTACAAATAACTGCTTGATTTTCGTTATGTATTAGTTACGTTACATTTTGTATTTTATTATCGTACCGTAAAAATCTACAGAACGCAAAAGAATACGTTATTGCAATAACGTTATTCAGAATAA